>JAYJMJ010076856.1:0-50951 GCA_036873875.1 Laminaria ephemera | reverse complement strand
CCATGTATCAAGCCCCCGTAATCTATGAGCAAGGTTATGTTGTGTTTAGAATAAGAGCTATAGGGATACATTTAGATAATCATAACTTGTATACCTATGGAAGTTGGACAACCGACGATCCTCAATATAAAGCCACTAAATTTTTGTCTCGTTATGGAGAAGGGTCTAATGAAGAAGGTTTAAGTCAAAATTACTTTAACTTGAGTAAAGGTCATTATCAAGAAATGAACTGGCAAAGTACTGTGAATTTTGCAGAAGAAGGTAAGAATAAAGTTGCTGTGAGTTATTTTGATGGTAGTTTAAGAAATCGTCAAGTAGTAAGTAGAATAAATACAGAAGATGAAACCATAGTAGGAGAGACCGTTTATGATTTTGAAGGACGTCCAGCCGTACAGATTCTTCCAGTGCCTACCGGGCAACAGAGAATAGAATATAATACTGGGTTTAATAAAAATGATCAAGAAGAGAAGTTTTCTGCTAAGGATTTTGATGCAACTACTCCTGGTACATTTTTCGATGAGGATGGAAATGAAATTGATACAGAGTGTGCCCCTATGGTGGCGAAATTAAGTGATCAAACTGGAGCAGGTAAATATTACTCTCCTAATATAGACATCAAATATGATAAAGATAACTATGTTCCAAATGCAAATGGTTACCCTTATACACAAATAGAGTATACAAATGATAATACGGGTAGAATTGCAAGACAATCAGGTGTAGGAGATAAACATACCTTAGGATCTGGTCAAGAGACAAAATACTTTTATATCACACCAGCACAAGAAGAGATTACTAGACTTTTTGGTAATGAAGTAGGTACAGCCGTTCATTATAAAAAGAATATGGTTCAAGATGCAAATAAACAAGTAAGCGTTAGTTATTTGGATGCACAAGGAAGAACCATAGCTACAGCATTAGCAGGTAAAAATCCAGAGAGTTTAGATAAAATATTTGAAGACGAGGACTTTACAGAAGAGTTGCATTATGATCTTTCTAGAGGAAGGACATTGCCTTGGGATTTAGAAGATGGAGAAGTTGCTACAGAGCGTTTTATCAATGATGAAACAGGGCTAGAATATACGAAATCGATAGGGGTAGCAGGTGAAAACGCTACAAGAGAATTTACATATAGTGTAGAAACGCCATCTTATAATATAGACTGTGAATACTTTAGTGATAATACACTTCAAGAGTTTACACAATGTTATGGCTGTGTACTAGATATTAGTATCATGCTAATAGATAAATGTGGAATTCCAGTAATGAGAGTAGATACTACCACAAACCATGCTATAATAGAACAAATTTTAGAAGGGAATGATGATTATGAAATCCCCGCAAGTTGTGAGGTGCAAGAAGACATTGTTTTGAGTAGAGCGCAATTGAAAGCGATGAACCTAAGTGTTGGAGATTTTAAGATTGTGAAGGTTATCCAAATGAATCAGATTGCACTAGATTACTATGAAGATAAATATTTTAAAAGCGATTGTGTAACAAGTTTTGATGATATAATAGCTCAAACAGAATTTGAGTTAGAAGCAGAGTTTAGTTGTGGTTTTGATTGTGATAATTGTGCTGCTTCAGTGGGTGATTATAATGACTTATATAATCCTATTACAACAAATAATGAATGTGACCCATGTTTGACTTATCCTGAATACGAGAAATTGATTCAGGAATGCGAAGATATCTGTAACAATAATGACCAAACATGTGACGATTATTTTAAGATAATGGTGGACGATATGACACCAGGAGGACAGTATGGCTTATTCCTTGGGGAGGATGGTACAACAAATGCAGGTAAACACCTTTTATCTGTTTATAACACAGGTAATTTTTTAAAAGAGGATAATGCTGATTGGAGAAACCCTGAAATGCATCAGTTTGCGGAACGTTTCAATAAATTATGGGCAGGTAAAGAAGGTGTCAAAAGATATTTAAACGAAGATGGTTCTGAAGCATTAGTAGATATTAGATTTATTCCTAGTATAACCGATAATGAAGATGAATTTATCTTATCTCCAGAAATAACAGATGAGGCACAAGATCAGTATGCTGCTGTATTAGAAACGTTGAAACAGATTGGTAAGACAACTTCTTTTAAGGTTTATCCAGAAGAATTGAGTGATGTAAATGATTTTATAACTCTATTTGATACAAGAAGTTGGGCGCATTCATTGGTTGTGTATCATCCAGAATTTGCAAACTCAATATTTTGTTTTGATAACGAAGAGTATTACCAGTTCAGAGCAGATATCGTTCAGTTTGCAGCAATCGATCAATTAGAAGGTGAATATGATTTAGCTACCTTACTTACAGAACCATGGACATTAGATCCGTTTTCACCAAGTAATACCTTTACAAGAGCATATACTAGATTTAGATATAATAACTATCAAGAAGCTTTAGATGGTACCAGATTATCTGTTTTTGCAGTAACTTTTATTACAAACGCATGTCCAGGTACAATAGATCTAGATGGTGGAGAAAATAAATGTGGAGATAAAAATTCGGACTGTAAATCTGTTTTAGATGAATTGACAGGTCTTACACTTGCTCAAAAAAGGATAGCATATGTTGAATTGGCCAGAGGAACTTATATGATGGATGGAGAATTGATTTTTACTCCAGAAGAAGGGGAGTTGTTTTTGAGAATGTATCTGTCAATCTATAATAGTATTAGAGAAGATAGATTTGAGTTTAAGCAAGCCCGTTATGCAATAGTAAATGAATCGTACAACTCTTGTATGAGTAATGATAATTTTCATCCCTTTGCCAATAATTTTTTCTTTTATAAATATCAAGTTCGTGAGACAAGAAGTAAAATTTCTGATTGGCTGAATAGAAATACACGATACAGAGCAATTTCTGAATATCATAATTTTGATCAACCTTGTTCCTGGTTAAAACGTGATTTATTTAAAGATAAAACGCCTATTTACGCTTTGTCTAAAAGCTTTTTACAATCTAAAGGGTATGAGACAGGAGAATGTTATGATTCGGAGATTTTTACAGCTTTACCTGAAAATGGAGAAGGAGAAATTGATTTAGAAGGCTTTGATGAAGCTACATCCGATCAGCAACAAAATCCAGCACCTTGTGTAGAAAAAGAGTTGAGGTTATTAGATCAGTTAGAAGAGGTAGCCGAAGTCACCTATATTAATAATTGTGGACAGTGTCCTGTTTCTTTTAATACAACTAATTTCATAGGAGAAGCTCTGGGAAGAGGATACTTTGGGGTGAATAATACAGGAAGCTCTCCTATAGATATTATTTGTGCGCCAGATAATTTAGGATCTTATATACCTAGTTTTGTTGAATCCTGGTCTTTTGATCAAGATAGAGACCAGCTTGTAACACTAGCTGTTACAAACGGTATGGAAACAGATACCACAATAGAAAAAATACTTACATTGGAAACCCCTTCAAATGAAAAGATAGAATTTCATTTATTTTTATTTAAAACAATGAATGTTCTTGACTTTTCTGATCTAACTAAAAATGGAGTTCGAGCTACAATAGATGTTGCTTGGGAAGATTTAGCATCTCTTTGTTGTATGTCTTATTTAGAATCAGATAATAGGAGGATATTACCTGCAAGTTTATACGCAGCGGCAGGAGAAGGTAAAACCTTTTCTTTTGGAGCAACACATACAAGTGATACCTATAGAAATGAGTTCGCAAGATTAGAAGGTTATGTAGTACAATCTGCCTCACCAGGAATGTTATTTAATTCTTGTGATATGACTACTTGTGAATTAAGTCCTGCGGCAAATGACATAGTTACATTTTTAAATATGGGAATTGTCACTTTAGAGGTATTGGATGAAGTGGATGAAGTAGTTTCTCAATCTGGTGTTTTAGCAAATACAAATAATGTTTTTACACTCATGCCAGAATTTCAATCTATGAGTATGTCATCCAATTTTGTTCCATTCTTTAGTGACGATTTGTCTGATTTCACATCACCTAATGCGCTTGGTAATAATTATTATTTATCGTCTTCTATAGTTGACGATGTGTTTTCTTTTACTATTAGAATAAATCCAATAAATACAGAAACAGGTACAGAAACAGGGGCATCTTATGCAAATAGCTTTTCTATTATAGATCCAGAGAGTGGAGGTTTAGCCTCAGCTATAAATATCGCGAATGTGTCACGTTTTGTATATATAGGAGCTGTAAAAGATGTTTCTGGTTATGATGAACACAAAACAATAGAATTACTTACAGTATTAAATGATGGGAGTACTAAGACGTATTATTTAGTGACACCTTTTGATTTGTTCAATTGTGAAACTGTAGGATACAGACCAACTATTACAGAATAAGATGTTCAAAGAGATTAGAATAACCGATATTATGAAAATATATAAGCAATTTTTGATTGGATTATTAAGTTTGGTCTTGTTTACAAGAGGCTATTCACAAGAGTGTGCTATAACGCCGATAGTAGTAAATGAGAGCTGTGTAGGATCAGGGGATGGAAGCATTACATTAGACTTATCAAGTTTGAGTTGTGTATCAGAAGAAACAAGCTGTGGAGTACCAGAATTACCAAGTGAAGATTGGTGTTCCACATGTACAAGTCCAGTAAGTCCAGGAGATGTAGAAATAACAACAGAGATATGCTTAACCGATGGTTATAATGGTCCTTTATCAATGGGAGAAGGAGCAAGAGTAATTATCTGCGGAACTGTAACCATTACCAATATTAATTTCACAGCAGGTGAACTTATTAATTTAGGAACACTAAACATTCCAGGTTATGTGAATGCGAACAATGTAAACTCAAAGATCTATAATTATGGGACGATTACAGCGCAAGGATTAACCTTTCCAGGACTGATAGAGAACCATGGTACATTAGACATAACAAGTAACTTTAGTATCCAATCATCGAGTAATACGATGATTAATACAGGTACAGTAACCGTAGGCAGTGATTTTAATGTAGACGCAGGATTAGATAATAGAGGGACCATTAATGTGTTCGGGGGTAAATTGCAAGTAAATAGTAATGCCTTTGTAACTAATACATGCACCATAGATTTTAATACAGGCGTAAATAATACATTGGTTATAGACGGAGAACTGTATAATAAAGGTGCATTACTAAGAGGCGGAGAAACAAGGATTAATAGTGGAGGGAAACTATCCGCAGGCGAAGGTTCAGAATTGGAAACAGAAGAACTCTTTATAGACGGGGGGATTTGTGCAGGGCCAACCGTAGGATGTACAAAGCTAAATGTAAGTAATTGGATACAAGGAAATAACAATAATATAAGTACAGCTAATATAACAGGTAACGTACATCTTTGTGGGATATCTATAACAGACGTTAATGCCCAATTGTTAGGATCAGGAGTAGTAGAAAGCTGTATAAGTTGTGAGGCAGTTATAAGCAATAATTCTGTAACCCTAACATGGGATGATGGATTCCAAGGAGCGAAAAGGACAAAACTAAGCGCAGGAACCTATCATGTAACAGGTACATGTGATGCCTCAAACTGTACCATAGATGAGACCATAATAATAAATTCACCAGAAGGAATAAGTGTAAACTTAGTCAGCTCAACAAATCCAAGCGAAATAGGTGTGGAAGATGGTACAGCCACAGTAATGGGCGTAGGCGGTACAGGTATTTATAGCTATAGTTGGACAGGCGGAGTAACAGGGGCTACAAATAATAATCTAAGTTCAGGAATAACAACCGTTACTATAACAGACGAAAACGGTTGTACAGAAACATTGGAAGTAACCTTAGGCGAAGGGCCATTAGGAATCTGTGATCTACCCGTAAAAGCAGTCTATAATGCAGTTATTTGCGAAGGAGGGACAGGCGTGATCCGTTTAATGCAAGACGGAGAAAATACTACAGGGAATAATGGGACAGGAACAGGTTTTCAATGCCAAGAAGCACCAGCACCAGCAGAAGATTACTGTGCGGCATGCACCGAATTAGAACAAGGTAACAACGTGATTAATGTTAATTCAGGAGAATTAAAATGTATAGGGGCAAACTTTACAGGTGGGATAAATCAAAATGGCGGACGTGTAGTGATCTGCGAATCAGGAGCGACTATTCAAAACTGGAACGTGAGTGGAGTAGGCGAAGCCATTTGGATGGGAGGTGCTACAATTAATAGTATGAATCTTAATACGACCACAGTAAAACTGATTAATCATGCCACAGGAACAGATACCGTAAAAATATTAGGGTCAGGATTCAATGGACAATGGTATAACTATGGAAACTTACAAGTAAGCGGAGACTTTAATGTCAATGACAAAGGACTATTAGAAAACTATGGTTCAATAACTGTAGATCAAAGCAGTATGATCAGTAGTCAATTTTTTAACTATGGTCAATACATTGTTTCAAACCTCTTTCATATAAATAGCAACGGGTATGTAGAGAATAACTGTACCATAAGTGCCAATAGCGCAAACATAGACGATGACTTTATAAATAGAGGAAACCTAACCCTAGCAGATCGATTAACAGTTAATAGTAGTGCAGTAATCTCCCTAGAGTCTGGTTCGCAAATTATTACAGATAAGATCGAACGATTAGACGCCCTAGTTCAAGGTCCAGCAGAAGGTTGTGCCAAACTAGAAGTCAATACCCTGTTAGAAAATAGTACAGGAGGATTAGAAGGTAACATAAGCCTATGCGGAACAAGACTATCAACAATCACACAATTTACAGTAGGAACAGCTGTAACAGAAGACTGTCAAAGCTGCATACCAGAAGTAGGTCTAGCAACAGGAGATGAATTTGCATGGTTATCCACCTATATGGTAGATTATGGTACACTAGCACCGTATGTGATAAGTCCAGGTATAGTTCAAGGTGTACCAGCAGGTACCTATCAAATCATTATCAAAACAACGACCTGTCAAGAAATTATAGACATCACCTTCACACAAGGAACAACGGTCTTAGAAGCCCAAGTTAATTACTCTGATCAAACCTCACAAGAACTATGCAATGGAGTAGCCACTGTACACATTACCAAAGGAACCCCCAATTATAGTTATACTTGGACACTAAAAGGATTAGAAGGTCAAGCGGACATAGAAATTCAAACAGGTACATCCTCAAGTAAAGACGAATTATGTTCAGGAAGCTATGAAGTGTTAGTAGAAGATGAAGGTGGTTGTAATAAAGTCTTAGACTTTGTGATCGGAAGTGGGACACCACCAGATAGTTGTCAATCAGAAATTAAGGTCGAATTGTCAAAGAATTTGGCAGAGTCCTGTGATCCAGGTAATGATGGACAATTAGAAATAAGGGCTACAGGTGGAACTGGAGGGTATGATTACCAATGGAGCAACGGAAATACAACAAGCAGTTTAAGTAATTTAAAAGCAGGAGAAGAATATACCATTACAGTTACAGATAAAAGAGGGCTATGTCTTTCTATCTCAGATACCTTTATTGTAAGAAGTGGTTACGATGATCTTAACGTACAAATAGGCATAGATCCATCAAGTCCATCTTGTGATGGGAGTATCAGTATTAAACAAGAAGCAGGTCATACCTATAATTGGTCTGATGGTTGTGAACCATTAGGAGGTATTGGAACAGAAGTAAATACAACCAATGTGCAAACAGGATTGTGTGCAGGAGTATACAGTGTAGATGTAACTGGAGAGAATGGATGTGTAGAAACTTATACCATACAAGTAGGTTTCGATAACGAAATAACCATAACAGACATTATTACAAGTACTACAGATGTAACTACCACATCAGGAGGTTCAATAGCTCTAGACGTATCAGATAACTATACAAACTTAGAAGATAATAGTAAGATCATTACCACAGAAGAAAAAGAATCAGACTGTGATCGATTAGTCGAAGGAAATATTCAAGATTTAAATATTGACAATGAAACCGTTTGTGTAGCCAAAGGATCAGGAGTAACTCATATAGAAAACTTAAATGTAAACGGAGGGGGTAAATTTGTTACTTTTTCAGCAACAAGCATAGGAACGATGAATCTGAATGCCAATGGATCAGCCGTATTTGCAAGTGGAGGAAGTGATATAGTCGGAACAATCAATAGCGGAGAAGAAACAAAATTGACTGTCAATAAAACTCTTTGTGTAGGTACCTATAATGCGGCAGGAGTTACTGAAATAACAGGACATGTAGATATAAATATATTGATTGCAAATCCAAACGATAGTATATTTATCTGTGGAGAAGTAAACGTAGAGAACCTACAAGCCAATGGTTCAGATATCAAAGTAGATGGGAAAGGAAGTTTGACAGTAGAAACATCTACCATAAACAACAGTACACTAAATTCTTGTGGAGAAACAAAACTTTGTGATGGCACAACGATAAGTAACAGTGAGATCATTGTATCAGGGATATTTGCAGTAAAGGACTGTGACCCTACCACAGGAGGAGGAACCAATACAATAACACAAACAACCATTACAGTAATTGATGGATCAGAAACAATATTAGATGATGTGACTTTAACAAGTACTACAATAAAAGAAGATCCAACAAACACAGGCGAAAATACAATTACTGTTACCATCAATACAACAGTAGATCCAATAACAGGTATAGTAACAGGCTGTTGTAATACAATAGTTGATGATCCGAATGATCCGAAAATTACAATTAAGACAGACAATACAGATATTACGACAATAACCACAACATGGACTTATGGTCCAAACGATCCGGATAATCCAGATGTAATTATTACAGTAATTCCCGATCCAGTGATAGGTATCATACCTGATAATGATCCAGAAACTTGTGAATATCCATTAGAGCCAGGTATTTGTGGAGTAGAATGGACACAGATAAAAAGTTTAGATCCTAATGCAGAACCATTTATTAATATTACAACAACTTGTCAAATATTAGAAGATGTACCCGCAGGAGAGTACCTTGCTACATTGATACGTTGTCCAGATGGTCCAAGTATATCTGTCGGTCCAATAGTGATTGAAGAGATGACACCACTAACAGTAAAGATAGAAGAAGATCCTACAACAGATAGGTGTGATGGTTCATCACACCTAGATCTAAGTTTAACTATTACAGGAGGGTTAGGTACAGAGACAATTGTATGGTCAGGGCCAGGGATTACAGAAGATAATCAAGGGCGCACAAGTTTGACAAATCTACCATTTGGCACTTATAGTGTCATGGTATCAGATGCTTCAGATGAGAGTATTACAAGTGCAGATGTTTTTACTCCCTCCGAATTGTTTCCAGAAGTCACTTTTACAACAGGCGCTTTACCAACCTGTGGGAATAGTTCAACAGGATCTATAAGTGCTAGCCTAACAGGATTAGGACTAGGAGATAATCTTACCTATAGATGGAGATCATTAGAAAATAATCAATTTACCTTCTCAGGCTCGAGTAGAAACGATGTGCCAGTAGGTGAATACGAAATAGCCATTACAGATCTGAACGAATGTGTATATAAGGACACCGTAGAAGTAACAGAAGGACTAGAGGACTGCCCAAAAGAATGTGAAGATGCCATAATCACCACAAATTTATTAAACGGAACAAGTACCCAAACATCCACAGACGGAGCTGTAGAAGTAAACGTGGCAATAAACGAAGTAGACATTACAAACTTTGAAGTATCACCAAATCCAGAAGCATTACCAGGAGGTTCCAATCAACAATTAACAGTTGAGATTCAATCTGATGAAGGAGATTTTATATGTGAAAGAGATATTTATGTAAATATACCTATGCCAGATGGTCCGATATATACTCCTAAACCATGTGATTTTAATGTACTATCAAGTCAAGATGCGCAAGAAACCTGTCTCAATGAAAGTAACGATGGAGCAATAAGTCTAGTAATCACAGGGACTTTAGATTATAAAGTCGTTTGGGAAGATCTATTTGGAGAAGTAGATCCAACATTAATAACAAGAACAAACCTGTCAGCAGGAAGGTATAGAGGCTCAGTAATCGATTTAGAAGTAAAAGGTATAGTGCCATGTAGCGAACCATTTAGCATAGACGTATCCGCTGCTACCGACTATAAAACTATAAGAATCAGAAACGAAGAAGATTTTAAATTATGTAGCATAGACAAAGCTTCAAAATTAACCTTGACAGCTAATCAAGTAGTAAGATGGTTTGATACAGACGATAAACTAATAGAAACAGCAGAAACATTAACAGTAGATGAATTAGGTACCTACTATGCCAGACACGAAGGGGAATCTTGCGATGACTTTGCAGAACCAGTAATTGTAGAGATTAAAGACGATATATACTGCATAGATGGAGAAGAACCGGGGTTATTATGTGCCCCTTTTATAGCAGAAGAAGGAATAGAAGTAGTAGAAAACTGTGAAGGTATTAATAACGCTGTTATTCTAGCAGAAGCGCAGTACAGATACAATAACTATAGAGACAGTCTAAGAAAAGCCTTTAGAGAAGGGTATGTTAATGGATGTTTACAAGCCCAAGATCAATTAGATATCTATTACACAGAGGAAGAATATCAATACACTCTATATTACTACGATCAAGCAGGTAACCTCGTAAAAACAGTACCACCAGTAGGCGTAAAACCATTAAAAGTAGACATCGTGCAAACTATTCTAGACAAAGAAGATGGTTACGAAGAAATTACGACGGAACATGAGATGGAAACAAGATACGTTTACAATTCTTTAAATCAATTAGTGGCACAAAACGTACCAGATCACCGTACTATGAACATAAGTGAGGTGAGTGGAGAAGAAGAATACAGCATACCTCAAACTTATAAAGATCTAGGTTATACTGTGACAAGTCTCAATTTTGATGGAGACGGAGATGGTTACATGACCCTAGTAGATCCAACAGGAACACATACCGGAGAAGAAGGGATCGTATTAAGAACGGCAGATTTCGGGCAAACATGGACAACACCTAGTAGACTAGGATTAAATAATTTAAATGATGTAAACATAGGGATAACCAACATAGATATGACCTATGCTGTAGGTGATAGAGGAACCTATGCACAAAGTATAGACGGAGGACTCTCTTGGGAAGTTTATCCAGTAGGCACAGCAGAGGATTTAATAGCCGTAGCAGAACAAAGTACAGGAGAAGTAGAAGTGGTCAGTCAACATGGTATTATCTGGTCCTTTGATGTCACTGCACATCTATGGACATCTGTAAACGCAACCCCTCTTAATAACTGGGAATTAACAGAGGTGCATTACGATGCATCAAATAATAGTTATTATGGCTCAGTTAAAAACTCAGGCAAAGGAGGAATCGCGATCTATGCAGGTGGAACATGGGCAGTAACTAGTCAAGAAAACATAGAGCAAGATCAACGAATTAGCTATGTAGAAAATACGACAATCAAATACATAGGAAGTACTAATGGAAAACTCTATAAAAGTACAGGAGGAAGCACATGGGAAAGAATAAGTACAGGAGAGGTCGGAAGCATAGATCAAGTACATATTTATGGAGGGAGTCGTTTATCAGCTATAATAGGAGGGGCATTAAAATACAGTTATGACGGAGGGTCCTCTTGGTCAGAAACAAAAACAAGTTCAGGGGCATCCATAACAGGAGTGACCACCATGCAAATTAATGACAATACTCAAGGCGGTGTTGTCTATAACAATGAACACGTATACTATACAAGAGACGGAGGCTTTAGTGTCTATGCAGATCATGAAATAGAGGCCTATATAGGATCAACCTATCTATCACCAAGAGAAATAGATGAAGTAGTAACAGGCGTAGTAGTCGTAGAGCCAACAAACCAAACCCTACAAACAGGAATCAAAATCACTTATTATAACTTAGAAGGGCTAAGCATTAATCTAACAGGTGATTTACCATCAGGACTTGTTCCAGAAGGAGTAGAATCCATAACCTTAGATCCAGAATATGAAATTCTATTAGAAACCACAACAGGAAGTTATAAGCTAGATTTTCCAGTAATCTATACAGGACTAGAGCAAATCACTTGGCAGACAGAGGGTACTACAAATATAGGCTATCAAGTAGAAACTATTCCAACAGATGCTTATAGCTCAGCAAGTTTACCACTAGAATCCATTACCAAACTAGGGACAACCTTATATGGAGCTGGTGAAGATGGAACAGTTTTAAGAACAACAGGAAGTATACTAGAAGAATTAAACCTTATTTTAACAGAAGACCTTACTGCAATAGTAGCAGTAGCAACGCCAGTAGGGCTTAGTATAGGGACTGCTACAGGTAGAACAGTAGATGGGGGAGTCACCATAAGCACTACAGGAACACCTGTGACAGAAAGGGTGACAGGAGAAGGTGTAAGTATCAACTCTACGGACTTTGCAGGATTAGGAAGTTCATTAATTTATGTAGGAGACAATGGTTTAATCATAGAGAGCAATATAGAGGTAACACCAATAGTAACAGATAACCTTAATGGAATAACAACGACGTCAGGAACTACATTAATAGTAGGAGATGGAGGTAAGATATTAAGAAGGGCTGCAGGAGAAAGTACTTGGATATGTGTGACAGATGTAGCTCCATTAGAACTGAATGGATCAGATATGGTAACCAAAAGCATAGGTTATGGAGTAGGTGCACACGGAACAGTAGTAAAGACTACAGACGGAGGTAGCAGTTGGACGAATCTAAATGCAGAAACGACTACAGATCTATACGATACTAAATTTATATCTGTAAGTAAAGGATTAGTTGTAGGCGATGGAGGGCTCATATTAAGAACCACAGACGGAGGAGCAAACTTTACAGATGTTTCATTAAGTAGTACAAATACCCTAAACGGAAGTACCAAGCTAGGATCAGATATTCTGTTAGTAGGAGATAATGGATCCATTATCTATACCAAAGATGCCATGACGACAAGCCAAGAATTGACAGTGTCAGGAGAAGATCTATATGGCGTACAATTTCAAAGTGCTAAACTAGCTTACGCAGTAGGTGCAAACGGAACCTTTATAAAATTAGAAAGAACAACAGTATCCAGTCCTTTCACGGCTACAAATGTAGGCGTTCGCATTAATATAGGAAACGCAATGGGAGGAGTAGACGAGTTTACCTTTAAAACAGACAAACTAAACGCTGTATATTTTATAGACAGAGAAACAGGATATGTAGCTGGCGACGGAGGAGCTATTTATAAAACCATAGATGGAGGAGATACTTGGATTGCCAAGTCAGGTCCCTCTTATGTTCCAACAGGAGCAAATGAGAACCTAATAACAGAAGACATCGAAGTATTGAACTTTGTATCAAGAGAAGAGTTTTATGTGTCAGGATCCAATGGAAGTCTAAACAGAATCTTAGACGAAGGCGACCTGTTCTCTACTAAGTTTTGGTATGATGAACTAGGTAGACTAGTCGTGTCACAACACACCAGGCAAAACAACGAAGGAGCTTTCTCTTATACCAGATACGATCATTTAGGAAGAATCGTAGAGGTAGGTGAAGTCCACAACGCACCAGATATTAGACAATACGTAAGACCAGACTTTAGGGCGCAGATCACAGAAGATCAATTGATCGAATGGCTGGCACAAAGTCCCGAAAGGAGAGATGTAAATAAGACAGTATACGATGTTGTAACAGAAGAAACTATTCCAAACTTTACCCAAGATGCAGATAATATGCGTAACAGAGTCTCATCTGTTTATTATTTCGAAGACGCACATATAATTACAGATAATCCGATATATAATCATGCAACGCACTATACTTATGATGTACATGGTAATGTAGATCAAATGGTACAGGATATTCCTGAATTAGCCGTGCATAGTAGACAATACTTTACTTTATCGTATGATTATGATTTAATATCAGGGAATGTACATGAAGTAATTTATCAAGAAGGCAGAACAGATCAATTTATACATAAGTATGCTTATGATGCAGACAATAGAATAGTAGATGTAAAAACCTCAAGAGATGGGGTGGTATTTGATCAAGATGCCAAATACGATTATTACAGACACGGACCACTCGCAAGAACGGAAATGGGCGAACATGATGTACAAGGACAGGATTATGCCTATACCATCCATGGCTGGTTAAAAGGAGTAAACAGTGAAAGTCTAGCCTCCACAAGGGACATCGGGAAAGATGGATTAAATAGAACAATCAGTGCAGGGACTCAAGACGAGAGGGAAGCAGGAAACTTTGCGCCAGACGAATATGGGTTTAGCCTATCTTACTACGAAGGAGATTACAGCGCAGTGACACAATCCAATCAAGATTTCTTGATGAATGTAGACGAAAACTCAGATCTAGCACAAGACCGTAAGAACTTGTACAATGGAAACATTGGAAGTATGGTAACAGGCATTAGAGCCTTTATGAAAGGCGGAACCGCAGGTCCAAACGCGATGAACTATACCTATGATCAATTGAATAGATTAAAAACAGCTACGAATTATCAGACGACAGGTACGATGGCAACAAACACATGGACAGGTACTACCAAGACAGAAGCGTATAACGTAGCCTTAACCTATGATAAAAACGGTAACATTACCACCCTTGATAGAACAGGTGTAGAAACTACACACAAAGGGGAAGATGGAGTGACCGATATTATAGATACTAGAATGGATGAGTTATCTTATGTATATGAAGATCAACATTCAGGATCAGGAGCTGTAAGAAGAACCAACAGATTACTTTATGTAAACGATGGTGTAGATGATAACAACTATGGAAACGACATAGACGATCAGATGTACAAAGGCCAGACCGTAGCTTTTGATAACGACAAACGTTTATATAACTATGATTACGATGAAATCGGTAACTTGACGCAAGATTTACAAGATGGGATAGAAGACATCGAATGGAATGTGCAGAATAAAGTCAAGAGAGTAGTTAAAAACAATGGTCCAGACTTAGTTTTTAATTATGCTGCAGACGGGAATAGGTTGAAAAAAGAAGTGAGGTACAATACTTCAGGATCTACCGTAGCAAGCGAAATTATCAAAAGAACATACTATATTCGTGATGCCAGTGGAAATGTAATGGCAAATTATGAAGTGAAAGTAACAGAATCTACCTCAGGATCATTTACAGGTAAATATATAGAGAGGTTGAATGTAAATGAACACAATATTTATGGGTCAAGTATGTGTGGACAATATCATCATGAAGCAGGTTTATCAAGTCAGTTGTCTACTCAGATTTATTCAGGAGAAGAGAATGAAGATGGAAGTGTAACACCGATAGAGTATGATAATGTTACATCTGGGAATGTGCCAGAACGCTCAAGTATTTTAGGGAGTAGGTATTACCAAGTAAGTAATCACTTGGGCAACGTTTTAACAGTTGTAAGTGACAGAAAACATCAAGTTCGAGGTGCGAATGGAATGACCATGGGCTTTACTGCTGAGGTAATGTCTGTGAGTGATTATTATCCGTTTGGAATGTTGATGCCTGATAGAGATTTATCTAGTGAAGATTATCGTTATGGATTTAATGGTATGGAAAGGGATGATGAATATTACGGTGGTGGTAATGCTTATGATTATGGAGCTAGACAGTACGATTCCAGGCTTGGAAGATGGTTTGGTTTAGATGCGTATATGTCTAAATACCCTTCTATGTCTCCTTATACAGGGAGTGGGAATAGTCCAATATGTATGAAGGATATTGATGGAAAAGATATCTTTATTTTTATTTATGCAAGTTCAAGTACTGAATCAGGTGCAGGGCATGTGGCATTTGCAATAGGACAAAATCAAGCAGCTCTTACTTATTATTCAATGTATTTAAAGAGCGATGGAGGTCATACGAAAGTAGAAGATATTTCATTTGAAATGGCAAAGAGATATGATGGTACTATTTTAAATCATCAGAAGGATTTACCTATACTTGTTATACAGGTTAAAACTTCAAAAGAAGTGGATGATAAGATGAATGAGCAAGCTGATAAAACAATTGACTCAAGATGGCTTTTGCTTTCAAATAATTGTAGTGATGGCTGTAAAGATATATTGGATGCAGGAGGTTTTAGTGAAGGGGCAGCGTTTTTAATTAGTACGCCAAATGAGCTAGTTGAAGACTTGAAGGAAAATAATACTGAAAAATGGAAAGATGGTACGATAACAACAATAGAAGGGGACTTAGATGCATATTTAAAAGGAGAGAAAAATGGAGTTTCTCAAACTATTTGGGGCAAAAGTAAAAAACCTACCATATTAGCAAATCCAAATTTAAGTTTAGGAGAAATTGATGTTAAAATAGTAGAATTACAAACTGAATGGGAGGAAATATTAGATTCTTGGGAACCTGATGAAGATAGTGATGGAAATACGGGTGAAGTTAGAATAGCAGAGATAATGGATGAATTAGAAATTTTATATGAAGAATATCAAAAAGTTGAGTCTATACAAGAAGAAATAAAGAAGTTTACTCCAGCAGAAGATAATAGTGATGGTTAATAGTAAAAGAAGGAATAATGTTTTAGTAAGTATAGCAATTTTCAATGTTATTGTACTAACTCTTGTTAGTTATTTGACTCTGGTGATGTATAGAGTGAACTTGGGTTCGGTAGTAATGATGTCTAAGTATGTAATCGTTATTTTTGGTTTGCTCTCATGTATTATGAAATTTAGACTAGATTTAAAAGCTGTTTTTATAATTTCAATCGTTTTAGATTTTGTATTGGTTATATATATATATAATCCTGTTGATTCGAGTTCAATAGGAGAATTTATTACTGAACTTATGTCTTTGTATACAGTATTGATGTCTCCCTTTTATTTATATCTAATTATTTATTATATATGGTTTTATAAAAATAGTTTTGTAACAGATAGTACGATGATTAGTTGATAGTGAGGTATAATAAAGGAAATATGGCTTAGATGAGTAAGAATAGGATAGATTTATTTGATGAGATTTTCCAGTATAAGAAGGAGTATAGTGGAACTATAGTAGAGAAGCACATAAATAAATTAAAGGAGTTAGATGAGTTTATGCCTCCGATGGAAGCCTTTTTTATTGTCACTAATCCCACAAAGCAGAAGTATGAGTTTGTAAGTAAGAATTTTACACATGCGTTAGGTCTTGATAAGGAGATGATGACTGCATTAGGTGTTCCTTATTGGTTCTCAAAGTTTCATGAAGAAGACTTAGTGTTGTTTATGGATTTATTAGAAGACTTAATGAAATATACTGTTACAGAAGTATCTGTCGATTTGCGTCATAAACTTAGTTATACATGGAATTATAGAGTGAAAAATAGTCGAGAAGCGTATGTGAATATTGTAGAACATTTAACACCTACTTATTTCGATGAAACAGGAAGACCAGTTATGGGTGTTGCCCATCTTACGGTTGTTGGGAAAGGAGAGTCAAAGCCAATAATAGGTTCTATAAAGATGTTGAATGCTGAAAACGAATACGAAACGCTTAGATATGTGAATTACTCTCAGAAGTTGTTGCCAAGTACTTTGAGTAATAGGGAGATAGATGTTGTACGTTTATTAGCAGTAAATAAGACAAGTAAAGAAATAGGGAATAAACTTTTTATAAGTTCTCATACTGTAGATGGTCACAGAAGAAACATATTAAAAAAACTGAACTTTCGTAAGACTCAAGAGTTAGTACAGTATTGTATGGTTAATCAATTTTTTTAATCAAAAAACACTCAATGTTGAGTGTTGACTCTGAGGGAGTTATTTTGTTACTTTGATAATGAAATAATAATAAAGTTCTTCAAGATCTTGCAACAACTATTTTGTGTTTTAACCTTAACTAATTCTATTTTTTTACTTATGTCAAGAATGTTAAATAAATACCAGTGATAGCGATGTTACTGGTTTTTTTGTGGGTTTTAGTTACTGCTTTTTCTGAGCACGTTCCGAGAAGATTCCATATAGTTTGTACCTTATAAGGTCATTAGTTTTGGATAGATTTAGGTCATAAAATAGAGATGTTTTATAAGCAATAAATAGAAAATGAAAAATGAAGAATAGGAGAAGGTAAATAGGTGTTGTTTAGAGGTAATAGTACAATGTTCTTTTAGGAATTACAGAATTTGGCACAGTTAAACCTTCTATTAATTTCTTTTCTTAAAATCGGAGCATGTTTTATTTTATCGGGAATATGTGAGATAGAGTCAGTAACACCAAGAAAGGATTCGAAAGGAGAGCAGAAATTTAAATCTTTTCTGAACCTTTGTGAATTGTAATGAAGCACATAGTCATCAATGACACGTAAGAAACTCTGATAAGAAGTAAGGTCAGACTTTTTGAGGTAATAAGACTTGAGCGTTCTAAAATAACTTTCGATACAAGAATTAGACTGTGGGAGATCATGAGACTGAGCAATGCGATGAATGATCTGAGTTTTTCCTTTTATAAAAGCTAAGCAATTTCCTTTATTTTCTGATCCATCATCCGTAACCAACAGAGAAGTATTTAAATGATTTATGCCAAAAGTATCAATGGCAGATTTGAGATTCTCTAAACTATGCTGAGCAGTACACTCAGGAAAAACAGCATAACTAAGGATAGCTTTTGAGTAATTGTCCTTAATAGCATAAAAATAACACTTCTCTCTATTATCTAAGTGTATCCGAGATACATCCATATGTAATATTTCAAAAGGTCGAGAAGCCTTAATTCCAGCTTTCACCACCTTCTTCCTCTTAGATCTGTTTTTGAATCCAAGAAGATCAGCATACTCATAAAAAGTGGTCTCACTGACATAAACATCCGATTCACGAATCATTTTAGCATGAACAGTATTTTTTGCCCTATAGACAGGAAGAAAAGTTGTTAAATAATATTTGATTGTGTCTACTTCATGTTTAGTTAATTGACTAGGATGTGAAATACGACAGAAGTCTTTTAAGGAAGAAGAACAGGTTAATTTTCTTTCCCAATGATGATATTTCTTGGAGCTAATTCCAATAGAAGCAGAAATAATAGCAAGAGGAACACTCTCCTTATATGCTCTAGCAATATCTAGAAAACTCTTTTTGAAATTTTCATCCCGATGAACCTCATTCAACTTCTTAGAATGAGTGTGTTCTAAGATCAATTGATCGAACTCAACTTTAGAGTTTAAAGACTTATTAGAAGCTACCTGAGAAAGCATCTCAGTATTTATATCAATAGAATCAGAAGAAGTAGCATAAGAGACAAACTTCTTACTAATTAATTCGTCAAGTTTCCATTTACGAGTAGTGTAAGGATTAGAAAGAGCTTTCTCGTCGGGAGTTAAAAGTTAAACTTATAGGCGAAATCATATTGAGTTCTGGACTGAAAAGTCATAAAAAGGTTATTTTTTTGAGTTAGAATACAAGAATAACCAAACATGTTATAAAAAACTAAAACCTCTTTGGAAATGGTACTAATGTTTGGGTAAAACCTTGATTTCACTTAATTCGGTGATGTACTTCATTGATACAGTGTTCTATGTTAAACTAGAGATTTTTTTGGGATAACTATAACAAAAAACACAGTTCTAATATGTTCAAACTTTTTTACGTCTTGAAAGCTATACCCTAAGCAGATTGTCAAACTTTTAGTGATCATATAATCGTTGATTCATGCATATGAATGTAGTAAATAAACTGATTGAAATAAGTGTTTAGACGTAGGTATAAAAGCTTATTTGACCCCATTGGTCCTGAATTCAAACTTTTCTGAGGATTTAGAGAGGGTTATTTCTTATGAAATTATTGAATGATTTGGGTGGAACTTGGATCTGACTTCTCTAACGAAAATCCTTGATTCAACCTCTATTTGAAGTTTTACAGATCACTTTTTGTGATCTGTTTTTTTTAAGATAATTAAATTACTTATTTCAAAATGAAAAATCTCCCTCAAATAACTTGTTAAAAATCTTTTTTATCACGCTACGTAACCTTTTTTCTTTGATGTAAATTTTTATTAATTTTATAGAGTAAGTTAGAATTAGAGTGAACTCCAAAAACTTTGTTATATTTTTTTTCGATACAGATAATGATATAATCTCGAATATAATGCCTTCAAATAAAACAAAACAATCTTTAATTGGTGTAAAAACTAGCAAAAACCATACGAAAAATAGTCCTAAACTAAATGCTCTATAGTATTTCCTTTTTTTTTTTCTTTTTTTAGAAACAGGTTTAAATGAATCGAAATTCATGGAAACAAAAATCATAACTAATAGTATGACCAATAAGGTATATTCTAATGTTGGAAGTTGAAAGAGAAAATGACTTTTTAAAGATGTCATTCTAGTGTAGTCTAATCCAAAAGCAAATAATACGGAGGATATGATTGAGAATACTAGTACTGATAATTTGTTGATTTTTGTGCTATCATAATAAAAAGTGATTTTATGCTTACTTTTATTTTCTTCAGTTGATCTAAGTTTCGAAATTTTATAAACTTTTCTGTTATTAATATTCTCATGATTTATCCAATCATTAAAATATTTACTTGAATCAGATCGCATTTCAGAGAATGCATTAAAATCAAAAGATGGGTTTTGATTTTCACGATTTACTGTTTCAAATTCAGTACTATCTCTCTTAAGTTCATAAAATTCAGGCAGAATAAAGTAAAATTTAAAGTCATTACAATGCCATGTGTCTGTTTTTTTTATTTCAAGTGAATATTGATCCCACGAAATGTCATTTTCTTTTATCGATATTGTTGTTAAGAACCATGCTATACAATCTAGGTTTTTAGATAACTGACTAGGGATTTTTATTTCAACTTCGTGTATTTGTTCTTTATTATTGTTAGGTTGTATTAAGTCATGCTCAAAAACGGATAATGATCGAAATGTGTCTTTTCCTTCTGAATTTTCAATGTATATAATTTCTTTATTATCTATATTAGGGATGGGGGCATTTTCGTTTATTTTCTTAAATATATTTTCAAATTCTGGGATATTAATCTGTCTTGATTCTTCATTTCCCCAAACTGACTGCCACCCTTTTTTGTCATTACAAAACTCTACTGTTTTGTCTTCCGTTTTTATATTAATAGCGTTATTATTTTTATATTGTAATCCAAGAAAATTATTCTCTGCATCATTTTCTTTCTTGGATAATAAAACACCAGTATATATAGTGATTTCATTTGAATCTTTATTTAAAAAAGTAACTTGATAGAATTTTTTTAAATTACAATTAGGACTTATTTCTAAATAGGTTTTCAATTATACTATTTTTTTAAGATAATACATGTAAGAAAAGGAACTTGTTTATTTAAATTTAACGATATATTATGATTCAAATCACTCATTCTATCAGGTATTTGTTCTATTTTGTAGTGAATTATCTCTGTTATCGAAAAATCATTTTTTTTAGCAAGATTCATCAATTGTTTATCTTCTAGAGTGTAAGAAAAACTTTGAAATTCTTTACCTAAATTATTTCGAAAGACTGTTTTGTTAAATTCTTTCCTATCAACTGCTGATACCCATTCATAAGCAGGATAAGAAAGTAAAAGGAAAGAGTCTTTATGCAGTAAATCAGAAAATTTCTTGAAAGTATCCTCAATTAAATAAGGGTCCGCTAAGCTAGATATAATTAGATTATACTTTTCTTTTGATTCAAAGTCAAATATTGACTTGTTATATGTTTTATCTATAAAGTCAAATTTTTGCGTAACGATATCCAACATATTTTTAGATATATCTAGAACGTCAATACGAGCAAATGTTTGTCTAAATACTGATTTTTTGTCAGCGTTGAAAAAACTAGTAATACTTTTTAAAGAACTTCCAGTACCTACACCAATATCTAAGTAAGAGATTTTTTCTTTAAGAATAGGGTAATTCTTGAATGCTTTAAAAATGAAATCACAATTAACTTTGTCAAAGTCTCTACATGTAGCATGATCTTCATTATCATACTCTGTAGCTATATTATCATAACATTCTTTATTCAAAGCATCCATTTTTTGAATTTCATTAAGTGTCACTGGAAATATGTTATTTATTTAAATATTTTTCTGGTGTTAAGTTCATTTCATTCATTGAATCAAATTGACCTTTATTTAAAACGTCAATTGCTCTAACTAAATGATTATAAATACCTTCAATACAGTCATAATTCGTTAATTCATCTAAATTCGATATCCAAGCAAAATTCTTTGATCCATTTTCTAGAATCACATTATTTGAAGTTGCTCTTACAAGGAATGTTACCCCCACAGATTTACTGAAATGGTAAGAATTCAAAAAAGAACATTCATCTGTTAAAGACAAACTGGTTTCTTCTAAAACTTCTCTTTTTATTGTATCAATAGCTGTTTCTCCAATTTCAGTTTTTCCTCCTGGAAACTGCCACTTATTAGGATAATGCTTCTCATCTTCTTCTCTTTTGAGAATCAAAAACTTCCCTTTAAATTCTATAAGAAAAGTATTAGTTAGATTAGGATATTCCATTCGTTTTTTTTTTTTTTAGTAAAACTTCTTACCCATTAGAGTAACTAAATACTCTAAGTTTTCAATGATAAATTAAATAAAAACATGAATATAAACTCAATTATTGAAAAAAACATTTCCACAGTCGAATATTAATAAACAATATATAAAAAGATAAGGTACTTGATTATACTTATTCAAATTTAGAATAGTTAAATACTCCATTTCAATTATAAAGCTTAATATTCTACTGTGAAATATTTCTTAGAATACTCCTAATCACCTCCACAGTCCATCAATTCCCAATAAGTTTACACGCCTGATTTCTATTCATGATAGACGTATATCACTCTGGAATGGTCATGAGCCTTTCTAGTTCTTTTTGCGTGAGGTAACGACTGCTGTTTGGGTCAAAATCTGGAGACTCAAAGATTAGATTTCCGAATCCAGTGTTTCTGTATCTATGGTAAGCAGATTTCATGTTCTTTGTTGGCCATGCATCTCCTGCTAATATTGCTCTTGCTTTGGTTCTATCTGTGTAACCAGACTCTAGTATGGATTGAAAAGTGATACCTCTATCTTCTGGAATAGTCACATTTGGGATGTTAGTCCAGTAATAACGATCTCTTAAACCTCATGATACAAGTTTGGAGTTGATGCGAATAGGTTCTACTCATAAATGTTTAGTGATAATCTCTACCCATTCTTTTTTCATCTTCACATTTTCGAAAAGGAAGAATTTGGGTTTGTAGAGTTTGAGCAAACGCACATATTCAAAAAACAACTGACTTCTATCATCTTTAAAACCTTTCTTCTTTCCTGCATTTGAAAATCCTTGACAAGGACTTCCTCATAGTAGTAAATCTACTTTTTCAAGAGGCAATGTCTCTTTGTTGATATTCCTTACATCTCCTAAATGTATTGTATTAGGGAAATTGTGTTTGGTAACTTTAATAGCATTTTTGTCAATTTCGGAAGCATAGTACATAGTAACTGGTATTCATGCTTTTTTTAATGCAATTTGTCAGCAACTCATTCCATCAAATAGTGAGAGTACGATCATATTTGTTTTTGTATGATATAAACACAGATCATCGTACTCAGAAAAAATATTACTCCATTGAATTCAATTTCTTGATTTTTATTTTTCTTAGCTTGGAAATTAAATCTTTAATAAGCTCTTTATGACTATCAAATTCTATACTACAGTTCTTATCAAACTCTAGAACCCAACATCGTTTAGCTTCATTTTGCCAAGCTTTATAATCATATCCTCTAGTATTTTCCTCTTTTATATGTTTCAATTTATATGTTCGTATTCGTACTTGTTTATTAAAACAAAAACTGACTAGGGATACTGCATATAACTCATAGACTGAGTTTCCTTTTGTTTGGGTAGTTATTAAATTCATAATTTAGTTATCTTTCTTTATTATAGATTTCCAAGTTAAAAAGTTGTAAAAATCACCAATAAAAAATTGGCGATTTAATAATAAAAGTAGCTTGAGGCTACTTACTCAACTTTCACCGTAAACGCATGATTACGTCTACGGGTAAACTTCTCAATAGATTCATCTTGAGATTCCTCACGAGATTGTTTGTCAAAAAAGATTACTTTTTTACCACTGAACTCAAATACCTGCTCAGCTTGCTTGAGCCCTTTTTCCTTTTTTACACGATCTTGGATGTCTTGCAACATATCTGCAATAATAGAAACAGGTAATACCTGCCAAATATCACGATTTACATGCATATCACCATCAAAGAAATATGTACCACTTGTTTTACTATCTAGCCGTTGAAAACTAGGTTTTTCTTGTTCTCCCATTGTTTTTATTTTTTGTTTGTAGAGGTTGTAATCAATTCTTCAAAAATTCTACCAAATGAATTAGTATTCTTCCGCAAAGAGCATGGTCCAATAATTTTGCTCTTGCTCTTGCTTTTCCTTTGGTGAAAGCTGTTGCTCTTCTAACATTGATCTACTCAAGTTATCAATACAGAATATTTTCTTTCCCGTTTCTAGATGCTCAAAGACTTGCAAGTAATCTAGCCCATCTTGTTCTTGTACCCCTTTGAAAATATTGAGTTGTATAGCATGAATCTCTAGTGTATCAAGTTTATTCTTCACCTCACGAGTTACATACATTGTTCCATTGAAAAAATAATCTCCTTCCACTTCCTGAGGGAGGTGTTTCCATGTTGTCATAATTTTTAGATTTTGTTATAGGATTGTTGTATCCATATTCTCAAAAGTTCTAATGAATCAGTATCAGAAATAACAAAAGACACGAAGTGTCCCCCTTATATTTTGATGAAGATTTAAAAAGTAAAGTTCTCACCTAAAAATTGCATCCTTTTGAAAAATTAATTCGACCTCAAAATCCGTACACATGACATTTGTCTATAAAATGATATAAAAGAGGCTATTTTGAACCTGATTTATTGATGACAATATATGTCAAAGTGTAGTTCTAAACTGCACTTTCGCTTTTTTATCTCAACAGATTATTATACTTAAATGTAAGGAGCAACACTAGTTGCTTCTCGCTGGCAAGCTTTTATATGCTACCCGAAATCACATGATTCATCCACAAATTGTAGAACATCGTCTTTTGCGAGCAAGAAACAAAACGGAAAATGCTTTGGAGCGTTATTGTTTGCAATGGTTACTTAACGAAGACTGGACATACACAGATAGCTTTGAAGACTTTTTGGAAAAAATACTCCAGTACTGATGCAGAAGTGGCTTTGTAAGTGAACTCACTTATTACAATCAGACGCTTGCTTTCTACAGCAAACACAGTGATGAAATCAATGAACTGATGTATGATATGCTAGAGAGTTGCGGTTTGCATAGTCCTAGTCAATTATTTAGAGAGCAACGAGAAAAAGAAGATCCACTTGTTTTAGAAACAACCAACCAAAACTTGCTCACATGGTTCTGATTTGAGGAAACCATCTACAGAATAAGTACACAACTCTGATTTATTTCCTAAGCAAACACCACTATGACAATCAGAAACTACCCAACACTCAAGCTATTGGATAAAACGCCCAAACAAAAAATAAATAGGCACGGCAAACAGATCGTAAGTAGCATATGAAAGCAAAGTATCAACTTTATGTATTGGCTACGAGATCAATTGTTACCACCGCACACTATCACACTGAAACTAGTGTATCCCAATGATCAACCTGCCATCTGTGTAGGTTGAATATCAAACACTCATAACCTAAGAAAATACAGAACAAACACTGGTGGATATATACGTATATTTTTAAAGAAAAAGAGTAATAACAAACCTCCTCAAACAATTATTTATATTAACCACATTAGAGCTACGAAACTCCTCAATCCATCGCACAAGACCTATAAAATAGTAGTAACCTATGGCGATAGACATCACAAAATCTATCCGGAAAAGCCGTATATACATAAGAAAATGAGTTTGTATAAACGTGTAATCAGGCTATTTTGATAGACATATTAAGAGAGTTAACAACTGGAAAAACGATCACATCTGTAGATCGTTTTTTCTTTTTGTCAACTCTTTTTTTGTGATGAGTACTTGCAAAGCCTGCTTGTCTACTTCTCTTTTGTGATTTGACATCTCATTATCTGTGATGTTTTTTCAAAATCGAAGGCACAGATCAAACCTCCAACAACAGTGAACAAAAATGAATGAACTGATCCCCCGTCTGGAACCTTGCGACCACTTATGCAAGGCCAATAGTAATGCACTTGTAAGAGCCAATGAAGAGGGCAAGAATGATGATGATGAACGAATAGGTGAAGAATAAAGAATGAATAATCGATAAATAGGTGCATGAAAGAGATATTTGAATGGTTTTTAATCTATAACTCATTGATCTATAAGGTATATGACATACTCTTTAGATGTAATAAAAAAGTTTTCAAAAATGTACCCATAAATGTAGTTAAAAAGGTAGCTACATTTTTAGCAAGTGTTTTCTAACTTTCCTATCTTAGGCCTGTGCAGTTTGCAGATTTCATATCGTTGGTTTTGAGCAAGATGGAGCTTCCCTTAGAGGATGCTTCAAACAACTTTCGTATGGGTAGTTTTGAATCTCAGTCTATAGGCGAAGCTGTCATTCCGGCTATGGAATCGTGGGTGCGGATCATTAACCAGCAATTGCAAAGGGTGGAAAGATATTCTAAAACATACATAAACCTTATGGAACAGCGTGTATGCACATTTGAAGAATATGAATTATTGTTTAGTGATAAAATCAAAGAAGAGCTATTTCCTGCTTTTCGAGTATTTGATTATTTCATGATAGAAAATGAACAACAACGAGGCTTTTTTATCGCTAACAGAGAACCAGATGTGGACAGCTATATTCAAGAAATTCTCCAATCTGAAAGTGAGGTTCGTCTATTTTTTTCTCAAAAGGTCGTAGCAAGAGTACCCAAAGAAGAGATCAAACGCCACTTGTATTGTATCGCAAAAAGTGGTTCAGGAAAGACCGAATTACTCAAGGCTATCTTCTACGACCTACAAAAAGAATCTCAAGAGAAAAGACAACTCAGCCAGGTGCTTATGGAGCCTCATGGCGATTTTTGCGAAGAGGTGTTGCGTTTTCATTTGAATGCAAACCCAAAACATAGAGATAGAATCGTCTATCTGAATCCTAGTTTGGATCATACGCAAGCACGTGTACCTGTGATTAATCCCTTGGATATGTTACCCATCACTTCCCATCAGGAAGTGGATATATTATCTCAACAAATCGTGAACGCGTTTGAAGAATTGTCTGACGACACCTCGTTTACAGATAGAATGAAAGGAATTTTGAGGGCTTGTATTTCTATTTTATTGCTGAGACCAAATAGCACCTTATTGGATTTGCTCGATTTCATGCAAAACAGACCAGATCTGATAGAACTAGGGAAACAATCAGAAAATGTAGTGTACAAAAAGCTATTTGAGGGAGCTTTTACGTCTGGCGAATATGAAAATACCAAAAAAGCGATTTACTCCAAAGTGTACACCTTGTTGAGTACTTCGGGCTTTGCCAATGTGGTTTTGGGAAAAAGTACCGTTAACCTTCAAGAAGTCATTGATTCTGGGAAAATATTGATTGTAAACCTTTCTAAAGGAGCTTTGGGAGATGATGCCTCTAAAGCTTTGGGATGTTTTGTAATGGCATTGCTGAGAGCCATTACTTTCAGACGTGCTAGTATCCCTAAACATTTGAGAAAGCCTACTTATCTCTTCATAGACGAAGCTCAAAACTATGTTTCTAAAAGTATGGAAGTGATTTTGAGTGAATCGAGAAAATATGGCTTGCATTTGCTGATTAGTCATCAATATACCTCACAGATAGAAAACAGAAAACTGAAAGAAGCATTATTGACGAACTCGGCTGTAAAACTGGTTGGAGAGACAAATGACAATTCGTTTTCTACCATGAGTAAGGAAATGTATGTACCTGTAGATAAACTCAAAGCAATGAAGAAATATCATTTTGCTATTAAGGTTGGGCGAAGAGATGCGTTTGTTCTCAAAACACCTAGTCATTTGCTGTTTGATGCGAGAAAGCCTTCTGCATTTTACATGAATAATGCATCTACCAAAGCATTTAAGTCTTGGCTCTTGTTTGAAAGTGGTATCTACCAAGCAAGGATCAAAGATTTTGACAAAGCAATTACCGAAAGGAAAGAGCCTCAAAGTTATGACCTTAGTAAAGACGGAAAAAAAGACGATGATTTTGAAGCTCCTAAACCTAAGTTTAATCTCTAAAATAGGATATGAAGACATTCCAACACATTACCAATGTACATACTCAAGTTTTGGAGCATCTTGCCAGGTACAAGTTCCTAACTACGGGACATCTTTTGTTATTACAGGTTATGACTGATAGAGCAAATCTTAATCGTGAATTAAAGAAAATGAGGAGTTTCAAGAAACCCTTGCTTCATAGTATCACGTTTGGCGTACATCCAAAACACGGAAAGCTGGAGTCTTTTCATACACTCAGTTTACATGGTGTGGAAGTCCTTAAAAATGCTTTGCACATGGAAGAGCATGAAATCAAGTACCTCAAAGGAACTTCATCACTCTTCACCAAAGATTATTTTCACCGTGAAGCCATGATTTACTTCCAGATCATGTTGGATCTCTGGTGTATGGATCATCAATGTGAAGTTTCATTTTTTGATACTTATTTTGATACGGTTGGTAATGCGAACAAAGACAAAAATCTCCTCTCCAAAACGAAGATTGAGATAGAAGGAAGCAAAGCTCTGTATGCTGATGGTTTATTTCAAATCCAAACACCTACAGAGGAACATTACTTTGCTATGGAGATGTATCGTGGAAAGGATACGGGTAGAGTGATGTTGCAATTGAGTGCTTACGTCAAGGCTTTATCTCAAGGTTCAATTAATAAAAAGTACAACTGGAAAAAGGGCGTGCGTGTGTTGTTGGTTTTTGAACACAAGTCTAATTTGGAGAGTGTATTGAATCATGTGTCTACTGACCCTTTGTTTGCCAATATGAGACATCTGTTCCTTTTCAAGGCTTATGAGGATGTTCTCAGTCCTGAACAGTTGGGGTTTTGGGTGAGTGGAGGTAAAGAAATTCAGAAAATTATATAAAAGATAATGAGACGACGAAAAACTATTGATATAAAGGCAGATTACAGAGATGGAAAAACTCGTTTAAAAGTTATTGCTTTCCAGAAGAAGTTACAGCAAGCTTTAAGGCCTATCATATTCGATATTAAATCGATACAAGAATTACATTTTGAAGCTTTAAAGCATATTTTGCCAATAAATAAGAGCGTAAGAAATACTTCTATTTCTATTGAAAATGGAATAAAGAAAGTTCTTGATGAATTTAACTTGATTAACAGAAAATATACTGCAAAGATTATTAATCTGGGCACAGGTAAAGAACTTAGTTCTTCAAAAGATAGAGAAGAAGATCCCTTGCGGTTATTCCAAATGTGGATTCTAGGATACGAAAAAGTACCTGCATTAGAACTTTTAGATATTAAAAAGAGAGTTAAAAGGCACTTGAGTGAAGTGAATGAATTGAGAAAGTATTACGAGGAACTTCCTTTAATAAAAAATTATAATACGGGAAAGGAATCTCATAGAAACCACAAAAACAGAACTATCATTGATTTTTACAAACGCTGTGTTCATGAACAAAATGTAATTCTAGACTATTATTTGAATGGGATGTATAAACGCGCTTTAAGCAAAAGCCAAGCTCGGTTAAATAGCTTTTCATCTCATTTCTTCACATCAGTACTTGATGATTTCCCATATGAATATGCGAAAAATGGATGGGGTGAATGCATAGATTATAGAGAAATTGACTGTTTTTCTCACAGAGTACCTAATATGGGATTTGATGAAATATCACTTTATAGAAATTTATATTCGAATGATAAAAAACGCTTTTATAAAAAGATTTTAAAAAACAGGTCAAAAGAAGATATTTTTGGAAAAATATCATTCAACCTTGAACAAGTCTCTTTAGAAAATGATAGAGCTAAAATTTTTGCCAACCTCAAAGAACTATTTAAGAGCAAAAACTGGTTAGCATTTTATTCACTTGCTTTACCTCAGGTAGAAGGGCTTTTTGCTGAAATGGTTAATACGTATAATCCTAAATCCCCTATATTAAGTAAAAGTCTTCCTGATAAGGTAAATTCTGTACGTCCTTATTACTCCATGAGTACCGATTACTTTGACTATTATCAATACAAATTGCCTAATCAGCGTAATACATTTTCTCATACTGGAATAATAGATGATGTTGAACTAAGGTGTTATGATTTACTTACTGACCTAGAACATTTATCTTCAACGATTTTAGAATTAGATAATCCTTATGTTAAACTCAATCGTATTCTGAAATCGAAAAATAGAGATTCGTTTTGTGATCATAATGCATTTAATGAGTTTTACGATTTGATAGAAAATTTACCTACTGAGCATGCTAATGATCAATCCATAAAACTGCAATTAGAAGGATTTAAAGCCTTTTTGAGAGAAGAATGTGAATTAGAATATTTTTTGGCAGAAGCTGATGTGTACATGATGGAGAATCTTGATAAATTCAAAGGAACAATAATTAACTCGTTCAAAGAATTTCCAGAAATAAGTGATTGGACAAAATGCAATAAACATAAGTTAGTCCAATTATGCTTAAATGATACATTTGTTGAAGCGGGAAATTCCTTCACGTTTTATGTTGGTAATCGAGAAAAGATACTTTCTATTCATCATTTCTTAGAAGGAACAAAAAAGCATATTTATTTAGATAAAATACCTAAAGAATTAGAACATTACTTTGAAGTATGGAAAAAGGAACAAAAATACTTTAAGTGGATTATTACCTTACAAAATATGATAGTAGAAGCAGAGGAACGGAATAATTGATGTTTCAATTACTTATTTGCTTCCTCGTATGCTTTTTCTACCCAATCAGAAAAATTTTCATATCCATTGTTTAAGTTCCAACAATGGGTTGGGAATTTTTCCGAAAACTTAAACATCGTACCGTATTCATTTTTCTTCCACCAGCGATTTTCAAAGAACAATGTATTAGACTTTTTATTATTGATAGTCTTCAAATCAGTAAATTCTCTCCATTTCCCTCTTTTTAATTCATGAAAACTGATTTTCTTACCATCTTCAGAAATTTGAAACCCAAGTCTATCTAATGGATTTAGTCCTCTAGTTGTTGTTCCACTATTCCCTTTTAAACGGTTTATGTGAATCCCTATAATTCCATTTCCCCGTTCAAAACTTCTTACAATTTCATAATTAACCCATCTTCTATTAGCTGTGTTTTTTCCAATCAGTACTACAGTTGTAGAAGATCCAGTCATTCCTTCCAAAATTAAATCTTTAATTGCCTTTGGACCTTTCATTTTAGCTTCTTCCCAAATAGAACTATCATTAAAAGAGTTTTCCTTGTCCTTAGTCAACCAACTGTTTCTAACAATATTAGCTTTGAGGTTTTTAACATCTTCATAATTGAAGCTAAAAAATACATGTCTTGCCATATTAATTTAAATTCTTTTTGATGTCAAAATCATTTCGGTTTCTCCAATTCTCTAAAGACTTCTCTACATAATGCCCCATGTTATTAATGAAATCATCCCATTTGACGGATATGATATAGCTAGAGACTCCTGAGTATATTGTGTTGCCATTACATTCTCTAGTTTCTGGATTTATTTTATTGAACATATTGTCTGCCAGTATTTTAAAAAGAAAATCGATTTTTAGAGTACGACTATCACATTCAGTATTCTTTGTTATGTAATAATCATATAGGTTATTCTCATCAGGTAAAACAACAACTAGTACTGCATTTATTTTACTATTCTGGTTGTTTCTAGACTGGTCTCTTAGTGAATAAGAGACCTCCCAAGGTATCCACTGTTCTTTTTCTAGTAACGATGAATCTTTCATTCCTTTAGAAATCATAACGATAGTTACAGTGCTATCAAAGATCTTATCACCTAATTTAGACCCAATAGTTGAATCTGCAAGTGAACTCATATCTTCTCCATCATCTTCACCTTTATTGATATGATCTTCATCCTCTAGCTTACTTTGAAGAATGTCTACATAGTCTCTTACTGTTGTTGAACCAATATTAGGTAACTCGCAGACTAGTTTATCTGCATATTTATATGAAACAAAAATTTTCTTTCCCATTATATTCTTGATTTTAGTAACTCATTAAACAGACTCATATATGCATAATCATTCTCAAGCCTGTCATTAAAAATGATATTACTTTGAGATATCTTCTCAGAAGCTTTTAATTTTTCATAAAGAACTTTTGTTGCTCCACCAGTACTAGATAATATCAGAATTAAAGCATTCGGATTATGTTTAGTAAATAGCTCATACTCATCTAATATCCCTTCCATACCTCCAATAAAAACACCTGCAACAAAGTTATCAGCAGTAAACATCTGATTTCGCATTAATTTCAAACTAGAAGGTATGTCTTCACATTTCTCTGTTAATATTACATTTTCAAACTCTCTGTTATCTTCTATAAACTCTTGTTCAAAGAAAAGTGATTGATACAATGAAACATATTCTTTGACATCCCCCTCCATCTTCCCAATGACATACCTAATTAAAGGTGTAATTGATGGATGACCTCCCCAAACTAAATGAATGTCAGGAATCAAACATGTTGCTAGTGCTTTAACAGAATCTCTTATCGCACTAACATCTGCTGAGTCATAATATTCTTTGTTTCGATCAGCTTTTGGAATACTTGCAGATAAAAAAATCTTTTTCATACGTTCTGTGTTAACCATTTTTCTGAGTCCAAAATCCTTAATGTTTTTACTGAAAGTTGGTTATCTAGCCAATCTAAATGTTTCAGCCAACGATCTCTAATGCTTATATGATCATAGAGTAAATAGATACTATCTATTTTTTTATCTCTAATACGCTGTACAAGTTCTTCTGATGAGTTATAAGTATAAGATTGAGGTACTCCAACTGTTGGAATAAAAACACGTTCTTCATCATTCTCAAGTTCCTGAATCAAAAAACGCTCTGGTTGCAAGTCAATGTCAGCACCTACTTTTTGCGAAACTTTAACAAATTCGGTAATAAGATTATCCTGTCTAGAAGCTAAACTTCTGGCTCTTAGAGATTCTATTTTGGGGATAAGTCCCTTTAAGAAATTTGACGTTAACTGGATCTTAAAAGCATCTTTATAGCTTGAATCAACGAAATCTTCATCTTTCATATAAACTGGTGTACAGATGTAAGCTTCCTGATCTAACTTATGATTAGGCCAAATTAATTGAACAATTCCAATGTTCTTTGCACTTGCCTCTGCTAATTCTTCTTCGCACCATTGGCTTTCCAAAAAACCAGGTGTATTCAAAATAACTACAACATCAGAGTCCGTCATCCTGTGCCAAAGCTCCTCCTGAAATGGTTCTCCAGGTCTAATACTATGTGTATCTAAAAAAACATCAAACCCACTTTTTTCAAGTTCTTCATAAAGTTGGATAGCTACAGAGCTAGACTCACTTCGTTTATAGCTGATAAAAACTTTTCGAGTAGTTCTCAATAAGCCGAATCCTTCGAGCATAAGAGAAACTATCTTATCAAGATCATCATCCGAGTTTAACTCTGTTCCATTAACTCCTCTTAATAATTCAGGAATTTCTTGATTAAAATTAGCCAAAGAGTTAACCATTGGTAAAATTAGAGTGGCATCATTGATGAGTCGTTCTAAATGAGTCACATCCTCGTAATCACCTCCGTAATACAGACAAAAAGCCGGAGCATTGCCTTTGTATTCTGATTCAAAATTAGAGTTATCAATAATTTTGATCATTTCTTTTTGTAGACCAAGCTCTTTGATCCTTAAGAAGAACTTATCAATAATCTTATCTGAAAATTCATTCTCACAGCCCAGTGAAATAATTTGATATTTTATTTTCATCGATTAGATTTATATCATTAAAAGTTTACGTCTATCCTCCTCGGTATACATAGTATATAATACATCTAAAGGATTAGCGTCTTTGTTTAACCATGCTTTTATTTTCCATGTTTCGAGGTCCTTTTTCTCAAGTTGTTTTAAATGGTTTGTAGGAGCACTATATAGAATCTCAAGTTCTTTTTCACTGAATAATTTTGATTCAAATAGTTTTCCTTTGTGATTGCTTAATCTGTATTCTGAGATATTTTTCTTACGAATTAACTGACTTATTAAAAGCTCAGAATAAATCCATGGGGAAGCTGTTTTTTGTTCTATTGTGTCAGAAACTTTAATTGAATTTGGTGTGTCAATAAAAAAGAGACATTCACATTGATCTATCATCTTGTTAAGAGATGCTGACAACATCATATGAACATGACTAGTAGAGTAATTTCTTTTATAATAATCATACCCATTATCGTTACGACAATATTGGTCATCAATTTTCTTGAGCACATCGGCATAGTTTCCCCAGACACAAGAGTCAATAAAACATGTTAAACCAAAGCACTCTTTCAACCAAGTAGCAAAAGATATAATCTCAGATTCATCTTGATGAGAATGAGAAATGAAAATATCAGCTTTTAATTGAGGAAACCACTTTTCTTGTAATTTACCACCATCAAGAGTGTTATTCTTATCTAGGTAAATATCGAGAGTGTTTTTAATTGCTCGCTTTGTTCTTTGATAATCACTTTTTATAGAAGTTGTGTCCGATTCACTTTTTGGAAAACTTGATAGTTTAAAGCCCCTGTGCATGCTAAAAAATTAGTTTAAAGAAATTGTACTCACTATCATACGGAGATACTAATAAATAGTTTCAATGAGATAAAAAAACTAAGTTATTGTTTCATTTTGATGCTTAAACATATCCATTTCATTAAAATCTATTTTTTCCAACTTTTCAATTAATTCTTGATTATTAGGATTATTTTTCGTCAGATATAACATTTCTTGTTTTACCTGATTTGGATCATTTTTTTTAAAATATGAAATGGCTGTATCAAATGCTCTTGGCATTTTCTTTAATGGGCTAAGATCAGGGTAATACATTTTACTGAAGTTACCATCAAAATTTAAGACTAGTGTACCCTTTAAACTCGCATAAAATGCTAGGTTTTTGTCTAGTGTCAAAAAGATATTAATAGGCTTTAAGTCATCAAAAGGCTCACTGAAATTAGATATTTCTGCTATATCATATATTACCATGTCAAAGGCAGTATTGAACGCTTCTTTTTTTATCTTTCTAGAAGCACCATGAAGCAAATTACTTTCATTCAACAAAACTTTAATACAGAAATCAATGATTTTGGGGAAATATGGAAATTGAGATTTTTTGATCTCATCAATAAAACGGATTATCTTCTCTTCAACTGATTTTTTCTCATTATTGACATGTTGAATTAATCTCAATATTGGAATGGTATAGAAACCTATTTTTTCATTAATATTATTAACCCATTTCATATTTTGGCTGTCATAATCATCAAAAACTTTCTGTGCCAAACTATCTAAATCATTAGCCTGAATTTGAGGGTACTGTTTTAGTAATTTTTGTACTTTATTATCGCTTAACTGCCAATAGCAATTCTCTTCAATATAAAAAGTATCTAAATCTATGCATTGAGCTATTAAAAGAGCTTTTATATGGTTTAGAGCACGGTTTTTATCATAATTGAAATCTAATTCTGATTTTGATTTAAATTTTGCTGCCTCAATAAGTGTGAATGGATGATAATTTACATTTCTTGTAGCAAAGGCTTTTATTAGTTGTGAAAACTCTTCTTTTTCGTTTTCCCTTACTTTCCTCCCATCTAATAGATGTGATGTTAACAACACAAAAATAGAGGAGTCAAGCCATACCCATAACTCTCTTATTTCATGTGATTTTGAACTCATTGAGAAAACATCCAAGTTTTTCTCAATAAGTATTTCATAAATGTATTTTTTTTGTTCCATATTTTCATGTTACGAATCAATAGTAATATTTTAAAATCTCACCTGCATATTCTTTTACAGGAATCTCAATTCGTTTATTACAGTCAAGCTCATAATCTTGATTATAAAAGTGGATTTCATTTTGACCTAATGGCCATTTACCAGTCTTTTGTCTGATTAAAAAAGCTAGTTCTGCCTCTAAAGCTTCAATAGTCTCTCTATTGCCGATGTCAAGAAAGCTGATGACATGAACTTGACTAACTTTGTTTTCAAGGGTAGGGATCCATTTATAACCTTTGTATCCCTTTCTAGATTTTTGATTCTTTTCTCGGTCGCGGTATGCTGAGAAAGCTCTAGAAAACCGAGTATTAATTGCACATGCTGCATCACCTACGTAATAGAATTGATTTTCAAAGCATACAAAATATATCTTTCTGGATTCTTTTTGGTAGCATTGCTTTTCCCTCATTATATGTTCTAGAGAAAACTTTGTTACATCAGATTCTCTGAAGACTTTTAATTTCAATGTATTTTATAGTATTCCATTCACTAGAGTTTCCCATGTTTACGCATATAACCTCCTATGGTTATTCATAATAAGAACCAATTAAAAAATAACCAAACAGAATATTAACATCAAAAATCCCTTGAAATCGCAATTAATATTCTTATAAATCACACTTGCTATTTGAACGGTGAATGTTGTGAGATTCCTGAACCTCTTGACTTAAAGTATTTAATTCTTTGAGTTGAGAAAGAATGTCATCTCGATTCTCGTCCAAAAAGCTCGCAAGTTTGCGCTTGTGCTCCACCATAAGCAAATTATCACTAGAAAAACGCTGAAATAGATGGTATAAACTAGTATTTGAGTTGTTCGTAAAAACTTCTCAGTATCTAGTACACAAAATCTTATTTCCGAACATCAAATGTATAAAGGTTCTCTTTTGGCTTAGAGAAGCTTTTTTTCGTAATGTTTTTGGATTTGAGATTAAATCCAATGCTTCATTAATCTGTAGTTCTTCCTTGATTTCTGGTGTTTTTGAAGCCTTTGCCTCAATCATTACCTTCCTTTCTCTAAGTAACTTGATTTTTTCTTGTAGCTTTTGCATCAGTTCTACATCTGACACAGCCATAGCCATGCTAAGCGTACGATCTAATTCCTCTTGTATAACTTCTAGTTGTTGTTTTGACTGATTTCTTAGCTCATCATGACTCAAAGAATTAATGCCTAATTTTTGCTCAAGTATTTCTTTTAAAGAAGCTATTAAACTTTCAGGTAACGTACATTTTTCAAGTAGTTGTTCAAAACTATGGTGAACCTTTTCTGCTCTAACTGATTTTCATTTCCATTCGCTCTTATTATTGAATCTATAATACGGGTACTTACTTTTCCCACTATTTCCACTAGAAAAACATCACTGGAGGTTCTCTTGATTAGCTTCACAGACTAGGAGTCACCTCAAAGGAAAATCTTCTGTGTTTGATGTAGAATATACAACAGGCTTTGATGTCTTTGCATTTAATCTCTTCTGAATTTTGTAGAATGTGTCAAGAGAAATAATGCCCTTGTGTTTTCCTTTGGTCAAAGGAATATTCCATTCCGTTCAGACTTTTCCTGTTTTCTTATTCAAAGCCTGTTTCTCATACGTGTAATGTCCAGAATAAATCATGTTTTTCAATATACGAGAGACAGTACTTGTATGTGTTTTACCAGTAGATGAAATTCTATTTCATTTGATGATTAATCCTTTCTCGTTAAAAAAATCACCGACATCCTTTAATGTGTTTAAAGAACCATTGGCAAATTTCAGCAATGCAGATTGAATAATTGAAGCATCTGGTTCTACTTTTTGAAGTATCTTACCTCATTTCTTGTCTTTAGCAAATTTATAACCAGTAGGAGCTTTCCAAATCCAGTAACCATCTAGTAATCTAGCACGTTGACGTGAAACAACTCTTTCTGTGTTCTGATCACGAAAGAAAGCCGCATTAATAGCTAACATCCCTTCTGTAAATTTTCCTACAGCTGTGTCTTCAAATTCCATTTTCTGGGTTACTAGTTTTAGCTGCCTTTTTTTCATCTCTAATTTGAGTTGATAATGCACAAAAGGATCACGAGCAATTCTGTCTATGTCATCTGTAAGTAAAATAGTTATCTTATCAGAATTCGTTTTATTATAAGCATCTACAAAAGAAAACAAGGCAAGTATTCCTGCTCTTTCAAAAAGTCATCAAGATACTCACTCATCATTAAATACTTGTATCAGATTGATATTATGCTGTTTTGCATACATAACCAAATTTGTGTTTTGTCAATCAATTCAATTTCCTTGATTCACTTGTTGGTTAGATGAGACTCTACAGTATCCTACAGCTAATTGTTTCGTCATGTTTTTTAGTAATGTTAAAGATATTCGTTATCTATTACTTCAAGAAGAAATTCTACCAGTTGCTCCAAGCTAGTTTGTAGCATTTCATTTTGTTCTCTAATTTTGGTTTGTTCCATTTAAATAAGTAATAATGTAAACCTCATTACTTACTTGAAACTATGGAATGTTCCATCTTATAGAATTAATCTATTCACCGCATTATGTTCCCTGACATCCTGTATTTGTGTATACCTACGTATCATAGCAGATGATTTATGTTTGGTTTGTTGCATCAGCTCACTATCAGAAGCGCCTAATTTCCTTCCGTTTGTCACAAATGAAACACGCATGCTGTGACTACTGTATTCAGAGCCTAAAATGTGTTTAATCACATAATTAAACCCTCTTGCCTTTAACCTTTCATTTGTTCTCATATTTCTAGACTTCATTTGATGAAATAAAGGAGTATGTGGCAGCCTAGGAAGAATATCTAATAAAGTCTGAATTGCTTTCACACCACAATACCTAGAATCTTGAGAAGCAGGAATACTTCTTACATCTGTCTCTCCATATTGATTCGTTTTACTTTTCCCGATGTGTAGAAGAATCCCATCTTCATAAAATTCTACATCATCAACATTGAGTGCTAATAATTCAGACATTCTTAGTGCTCCTAAATAACCAGTAAGTAGTAAAGCTCTGTCTCTAATACGCTTTGGACTATTCCCTCTGTTATTATCCAATGCTTTTACAAAACTATCCATATCAAATGCTTTGGCTTGTTTTTGTTTGATTGGTTTCTTTCTTTTTACATTCAATAAGTGGACTTTCACTTGATCAGATGAAAAAAGATTTTCTGCTTGTTTAAGTTCATAATAAAATCTGAGAGAGGTGATTTTTCTTTGTATGCTAGCATAGGAGTATTTCTCTGATAATTTTTTGATGTAAAACCCTGCCGAAGTTGGATTAGAAAAATGACTTTTATGGATAAATGATAAGTATTGCTCTATATCTATTGAATAGATGTTAAGCGTTGTTTGAGACAAGTTTTTTCCTAAGGCATGTTGGTGCTTTTCCAAAAAACAGAAAATCTTTTTCTTGTTCTGATAAGGTAATAGTATTTCTGTAGTCATGTGTATACTTCCTGTAAATAGATATTATAAGTACTAGAATATGGGTTACACATCTGTTTTCAAGAGAATCTTAGAGAGAAGCCATCTTTTTCCCATGAAAAATATTAGATAAATGATTAGCTTATGGAACCATGAAAAAACAAGTCCTCAATACTGATACAAAGAATAAAGTAAACTAGAAGGAGAACAATTACGTACTACCTGTAATATCTATTTACGGGTAGTTGAAATGATTCCCCCCGTTCGATAAAAGATTTTTTTGCTAAGATGGATACTAAAGGAGAGTGCCTTACAATCCCAACTTCCTTCCAGCATTATGATCTACAACATTATCAAACCTTGTGTAGAGTTCTATCATTTTTCTGCTCTTATGTTTGGTCTGTTGCTGTATTTCGGAATCATGAGAACCATGACGTTTACAAATAGTTATGAATGAAACCCTTAAACTGTGAGCTGTATAGACTTTCCCTAAGTACTTTTTAACAATTCTATTAATTGAACTAGGTTCTAGAGGTTTCAAACCCTTATCTGTGTGAGATTTTTTAAGTGCAAAAAACAATGGAGTATCCAGAGTTTCTGGAACAAATTTCATCCATCTTTTTAAAGCTCTGATAGGACAGGTGCCTTCACTCATTCCTTTGAAAATAGCCTTTTGTTCTACTTCTCCATATTGATTAGTCTTGGATTTAGAAAGGTTGATGATCGCATAACCATCTTCATCAAAAAATCGAACATCTTCTCTTTTTAATGAAATCAACTCACTTCTTCTACTGGCTAATGCAAAGCCTACTAAAAGAATAGCCTTGTCCCTAATGTGCATAAGCTTCTCCATATTCATTAAAGCAATTTTTTCTTTAAACTCCTGTAAAGTAAACGCCTTTGCTTGGTTTTGTCTTATGGTAAGTTGCCTCTTTATCTTGAGCAATTGACTTCTAAACTCCGCATTACCTTCTAACTGAATATGAGGACATCTAGCAGATAAAATACGTTTGATCGCATAATACTTCCTTTCTATACTAGCATATTTCTGAGTTTTGGCTATCTCAGCAAAATAATTCATGACTACCTGTTCCGTAACCTTCTTATCTGGTAGGTGATTATAGTAATTGAAAAAATAATACGCATCCTTGGCATAGGCAGTTAATGTGTTTTCAGATGGATACTTACCCTCTTTTACAAATGTTGATAGCAATACTTGTTTAATCCCTTTGAGAGCCTCTTTCATGATGTTTAGCTTAGATAATAGATCATTACCTAGTCTATTCTATTGCTTGAAGCTGTTTTTGGCAAATTTTAGTGAGTGAAAAGTGTTGTAATTCTGTGGTTTAGGAGAGAACAGGATTAAAAAAGAGCAGAAAAAGCATTACTTTTACTTCTATAATGATCTATTATCAGGTCAACCTTACCTTCCTTTCTATTGATCTTATAGCCATATTCTTCTGGTATATTTGTAGTTACTACTGCTTCTTCTAGCATTTGATCTGGATTGAATCTTAAGATTTCTATTAATCCAATTTGTAAAACATCTATTACCTTCTGCAAAGTACCCATGCTTATATCTATCAAACCACGTTCAATTTTTGAGTAATGAGATTGACTCGTGTCGATCATATCAGCCATATACGACTGGCTATAATTTCGAATTTCCCGAATAATCTTAATTTTTCTCCCTAATTCTTCCTTTGTCATTTCAATTAGTTTTTCTAGGTATAATTTAGTCATTTTGGGTTGCCCTTGGTTTTCTATTTTGAGTTTTCTTTCTAGAAAAAAGAACATGGATAAAAAATGGTTATTTTCTCTGTCTTTTCTACTGGGAAGTCTAGGGATTCAAGCACAAGATAGTACTGATGTAGTATGGTTGGAAGAGGAGATAGGAAGAAAGGAAAATTTGATTACTACGCACAAATTTCAAAAAGATTCACTCTATCAATTAGCTGTAGATACATCCGAATTTCAAGCTAAGAAGCGGTTCTTAAAAGAATCCAATAAATATGGAAATCTTGCAGTCCAAGAATTGAAAGAATTACAATTATTACAAGAGCTACTTTTAATTGAAGAGAAAAAACAAACGAAAGTCCTCAAGTCTTTACAAGATGAATAATAGTCATGAGTCTTGAATGAACAAATAATCATATAGAAAATACATGAAGTGATAATAACACTTCTAAACTTTCAGTTTTTCAAAAAGATGTATTGACAGAAATAGAGACACAATATCCCAATAGTGAATTAACAGAAGAAAAATTGAATGCTTTTCTTTCATTAACAGGTATACAAGGCAATACTAGCACGTTAATAATAAAAGATGCTGTCATATTCTTTTATGATGATTTTGAAAGTAACTATTCTTATGGTGAAGACATTACAACTGAAACTATAATTACAGAGAACAATCAAGAAGGTATTCAAAACGAACAACTCACCCAAAAACAACTCATTTCATCGCTAAGAGATAAGTATAGCCACCTCCCTTTTTCTGATGAAGTAATTTTTGCAAACCTTACACAAGATCAGGAAAAAATCATTGATGGTATGCAGGCACAAGGAGATATTCAATCCTGAGAATTTGAGCGTTGGTTAGCTCTTTATAAGCATTATCAAACGCTAGATAGTGAGCAAATTGCTTCGTTGCCACAAGAACAACGCTTGGCGATGAATGAGTTTATGGAAGATTTTGAAGAAATGGCAGACAAGTATCAGTTTCCACTAGAGCAAATAAATGAGAAAAGTGCCTTTGATGAAAAATCTGTTAATTTGAATAAGTTTTCTCGTTCGGCTAATTACCGTGATATTTCAGCGATGGTCAAACAAAATGATTCTTTGCAAACTAAGAATACTCAAATAGATGTAAAACAAGAAAACATCTGAATGTATAGCCGTTTTTTAAGCCCTGAGTTTACCAAAAATGAAGATGGTACGTTCTATGATGAAGATTGAAAACAATTCACTTCAGAACAGTATAAACAACTACAAGAACACTGGTGAAACCAAGCAGTCGAAGAAATTAACGATAGATTACAAACAGTAAGCTCTTGAATGGCTTTATGGTCGATGATGAAAAATAGTATTGTACCTGTTCTAAAAGCCAATGGATTACAGGGAATAGATAACACGAATGATCTTGAACTTTCACCCAATCAAATACAGAAAGACAAAGAAGGAAACTGGGAATTTGGTGTATCAATAAAAGACGGTAATGCACACATTCCTTTTCCTGTAAAAGTAAATGACGTAGGCGAAGTATCTATTCGTAATACAACACATGCTTCATGAGGTGTTATTGCTCCTGTTTTTGAAAAAGTAATGGACGTACTACCACTTTCCAAGTATGAAAACATTATTTCAAGCTCCAAGTATCAAAAGAAGCTACAAGATCATATTGGTTCTGTTTCTTCTACTGGAAACAAGGCATTTTCTGACATAGAGAAATGAATGGTTAAACTCTATGAAAATCAAGCTGAACATTTGGCTCGCACCGAATCGCCTATTGAAAATGGATTACCATTTAAAAGGAGCGTCTTATCTGTAAAAGTAAAACATCAAGTACAGACATTAGCTGTTCGTTTCGGTGATTATCCAAAAACAGAAGAGGTGTCTAATGATGGAATAACCTCGGATTTGTATCAGGTTTTGGATTCTATAGAAGAAACTACTCAATCTGCTTCCAGTAATGAATTAATAATACTCCACGATTCTTTATGAAAAGTGGCTTCTCTACTAGATCCAATGAGTAATAAACGTCAAGGAATCCATAAACATAAGGATAACATTGTTCAAGAGTTTTTTTGCTCTGAGAAATTTGCTCTGCACGATTTTCTTAATCTATTTACGGAGCATAAATGAGGTAAGAGTGAAATTAATATTCAAACTCTTTCTTCTTGGTCTGATACAGTTACTTGATCTCCTGATTCATCTCCTTCCAAAGGATTTAATCAGTTTTCTGGTGTTACAACTCCTGCAATGAGGGAGTTTTATAATTGAAAGGTAGAGTCCTCAAGTTTAAGTCAAGATCAAGAAGAGTTGAATGAAATGGAGGATTGGTTTAAGAACGATTAAATAGCGGATTATCTTGAATGTTATATTTTGGCGTATCCATCTTAATTCGCTTAAGCTCAATTCTACGAGCATCAACTCTTGGCAGTGGATTACTTACCTCTACATCTGCAAATACTTTTCCCGATCTTACATGTTCTTGCATTCGCTTAGCTACTCGGTGTTTTCCAGTAATTCCATGGTAGACAATTTTACCATTTGTATCTAATTGCGTGTAGTTTACGGCATCATTTGGAGTACCTATCAATTCTGAAATACAGATTCCTCCAATCGCAGTTAAACTTCCGTAAAGAAGTGTTTTAGGCCACGGTGATTCTTGTTCTTCTTTTTTTCTGTATTTATTTTTTTGATTGACACGATTGTAAGTCACAATTGCACCAACTGCAAATCCAATTAACCCACCTGCAATGTTCTGATTTCTAGTCGCCATTAGTTTATTTGTTTTATATATGTTTCAAGTTAAATGCGTACTCATATGGAATAAGCTCTTTGTTTTCATGATGTTTTAACCATGCTTCTTCTTCATGGCTTATATCTCTGATTTCTTTGGACGAAGTCTCTGCAAATTGTTCTGAGACCTTATTTAATACCTCTAATTCTGTATCTGTGAATAGCTTTTCATTAAAAGGTCGTTCTTCTTTTCCCATATACTTAGTTCCTATTCTTTCTGCAGAAAAAGAAACACTCCCAAGCTCAACCAATTCATTTCTTACCATGTCATCAAACATTCCTTCATAATTCTTAGGTACAGGTCCATGTTCTATCGCTTCATATCGTAATCCGCTGATTGAATATCCTGAATCTCTAAACATGCCAAAATCAGCATAAAATAATAGCTTATTCATTTTTGTTTTGAATGGTTGAACAGTATGTGCGAAGAACACAACCATCTCTGCAAATTTCTGATAGTTGGGTTTCTTGAACCCAGTAAATGCACTTGCTAGTGTATTGTCTAGGAAATAGTTTTGTAACAATCTAGAAAAAACGGTAGCATTCTCCTCTTTAATAATGGTATCAACATGAGATAATGTTTTTTCTTTTTGCCCTTCCTCTAATGAATTACAAAGTATAACCATTCGTTTAAAATCAGATGGGTCATCTACCGTCTGTATCAATCTTGCGTTAGAAGTAGATGGAACTTCTCCTCCTTCGTATTGTCGGTAAGAATTGATTCCCAAACCTAAAATCTCCGACATTTTCACTGCCGAAACTTTATACTTTTCTCTGATTACTTTAATTTCATCAGGGAAAGGAATATTATATTTTACTCTGTACTGATTGTATGCTTGATTAATGTTTACTTCATCTAATTCTACTGTTGTGAATTGCTCTTTAGTTTCTTCACATAAATAATATTGAAATACGACTTCAAATTCTTCTTTTCTAAAAGGAACTATTCGTTTTTCCCTTTTCAATATCATTTCTTTACCTGTAAATGGACTTTTCATAATATTATTTTTTAAAAGGATAATGCATTGTATGTTCTGCTATGTGAAATGAGATGCAAAGAACAGAACTTCCACTCATTCCCATAGTGATTTTAATGTATATTTCTTTTTTCTTAATCATAGTTCCAAAAACCCACATATCGGCACCATTATATAATACTTCAGGCTTTGGTCCTTCTGAATAATCTTGAACTTCTAGGTTTTCTAGTGTTTTATTTCGATCTATTGGACGAATCTCCAATGTTGTCAAAGTAGCCGTATTCTTACCTCTGTTATCCCTATAAAGGATGTTCCAAATCTTCATTTTCTCTTTGAAGTTTTTAAGAAATAATTCTACATCTCTTTTTTCTGCCATAACTTTATGTTCCTACAAAGTTATGTAAAATCTACATAAAAACTATAAAGTTGTGTTTTACTGTCTATATATTAAATAAATAAACTTTAAAATTGTCACTCGTATTTATTTCTATAAGAAAAAACGGCTTCATACAGCCGTTTTTTTAATGTGTAATTTCCCTTCATTACATTCAACTAGTATTTTATCTCCGATGGCGAAACCACATTTCTCTAACCATACTCCAGAAAAACGTATTTCTGGAAATGTAGCAGAAGAGAACTGGTGTTTTCTAAATCTAGAGGTGATAGTTAATATTCGTGTTTTTTTCATAATTCTTTTTGTTTGATGAGGTTATAGTTGATTTTAGATTTTCTTCCATCAAATAAAAAAGTGTAGTATATATGCGTGTTTTGGCATTTATTCACTGGAAAATAAATCAAAATGATTATAACAAATTGCCTATGAGGCAACATTTATTCATTTGTCAAGAACTATTATGTGAGGAAGAAAAAAAGTGAAAGGTGCTGTATTTGCTAATAAGGATTACGAGCTTATTAAACAGACACAGCGTTTCCTATTTAGCTACAAAGAAACTTTATCAAAAGATGTGTTTACTAAAGGGAAATTGAATTTCTGTATTACCCCCTCATGAGTACATATTGATTACGAAACACCCACAGATGGCTCTAAAATGGAGATTAATATTCCCTGTGATTATTCTGGAAATAGATCCATTGAAGAAATGAAGTTTTTGATTCAGGATTTTGCGTTAAATGCCTATTTCAACTACGAACGAGAACCAATGGATGAGCCTAAACTGAAACTACTCAAGCTGGCCTCTGTTCTAGGAGTGAACTTTAGGACTGCTTGAGTAGAAATCAAAGACATAGAAAAACAGATCGTACAACAAGCCGGCAAGCTTTTCGATGTAGCTGAGCATTTAATCCAAGAAAATGAAGTAACCAGCCCACAAGACATTCCTGGATTAACACAAATGATTCAGAATTTCTAATCTTTCCCGCTATTGCGGGGCTTTTTTATACTCATACTTTACACAAAAGAAAAGAGAGAATAATTATTCTGTTACTTTATATAGAGAGTAAAGTAGCCCTTCTCTTTGGAGAGCAAAACTGATAATATTGATCAAAATTACATTGTTCATACATTCCCTTGATTAAATTTCTATCATGATCTATACTTTCTAGGCCTATTTCTCTACGACACATGTCAGCATGTAGAGCAACTGAACCTAATAACTGATGATTCCATGCTTCGCCTTGAGTTTTGATGATTGAATCTTTGATTCTTTCAAATAACGGTAAGGCTAGATATTCTTCTCCAAGGGAATAATAAGTATACATTGCCTGAGCTGTTTGAAACTGCCAATAGTGTGTATCTTCTTTTTCATAACTATGAAAGTATCGAAAGCTATCATCCAATAGTTTTTTCATATTCTCTTGATAATACCCACCACTAAACGACAGCATACATTCTGCCTCTAAGCGTTTGATAGAGGCTCTTTCCAAATCATTCGATGTACATTCTAATGCATCCAAATAATAATTTTGTTGTTCTTTTTTATCATACTCTTTCAGCCAACCTTCACCTCGACACCTGAGGTACATCATAGACTTCATTATTCCTAATCGAAGTTTTTTTGGAAGATCATTTATTTGTTTACTGTAGTCATGAGCTAGAGTTGTATAATTAATAGCTTCTTTCTGTGATAGATGAGTAATTCCATACCTAGCTAGAGTGTGCGTTATCCAGATAAATTCTTTTGAAATAATTCCTGTTTCGTGACAAGAGTTATGAATAATAGATAAATATGACATTTCCTGATGTTCACGATTTTTATCTTGGCTTTGGTAATAATCAAACTTGTAAGCAAATGGATGATTATAAACATATAATACTAGTGAGTTAATGATAGAGGACTGTAATTGTTCTGGGATATATCTCCATAATTTTGGATGATGTAATTGATCCATTATCCAATGAAAACTTTTTTCAATAAAGCCATGAATGATTATTTCATTCTTTTTTTGAGCTATTCGCTTCCTTTGACAATGAGATGCAATAGTTCTAGCATCAATAAAACTTATCGGATCATTACAGAATACAGATGTTGATTGTAAGTACTCAATTTTTGTTTTACTGATGAGCGTTTGAGTATTATAAGTATGAGGTTTGTGAGTACCTTTTTTGTTTTCTCGGTAGTAGGCTAATACATGAGCACCAAGTAAAATTTGGTTACAGCTAATAAAAAAATCAATCATAAATTTCAATACAAAAGTGTCTAAAATAAATCTTCTTTTTTGAGCCATTCTTGTCTATCTAATAGATTTCTAAGTCTTGACCTTTGCTTTATAATTATTTATAAAAGTTATAAACGAAAAGAAGATGAACAAAGTTATCAGTTTTATCAAACAAGCCTTTCAATGGATAGGCAGACAAATCACAGGGTTCTTTTATTACCTATCAAACACAGATCCAGAACTTATTCAAAGATGTTCCTTTTGGGCAAAAGCAAAAGGAGTGCTCATTGGAGTGATGATTCTTTTGAGTTCCTGTTTAGCAGGCTTGAGCATGATCTACTTCGTGAAAGAAGCTACAGGAGAAATCGCACCAGCAATTGTTTTTAGTGTCCTCTGGACAATGACAGTCATGCACATCGAAAAGAGTGTGTACCTAGCAGTTTCCAAATGGGCAGTGTTAGTACGTATTGCCATGATCTTAGTCATCTCATTTCTCGTTTCCTTACCTCTAAAAATCAGATTATTTGATGATGCATTAACAGATCAAGTCAAAAAGATGCAACATGATGAGAAAGTTGCCAATTATGAAGGTGTAGCTGATCAAGAAGCAAAGAATAGTGGTGTCATTCAAAGGTTAATTAATGACTTAAATGGATTGAGAGACGAAAAGTTAAGGGGTATTAGGAAAAGAGATGCAGAGAAAGATGGTTTAGCTCTTTATTCAAATGCGAGTGGATTATCGGGCAAAGGAGGTAAATACGATGCATTAAATGCTCAAGTAAAGGAAATAGAAAAAGCAATAAGAACCAAAGAACAACAAATAGGTGAAGCAAAAGTCCTTAACGCAGAAAAGTCTACAAAAGCAGAAAAGCTGTATCACGTAAAGAACGAAGGAATATCAGAGGACTCTGTTTGTGAAAGTGTCTCTTTTAACTCTTTTAAATAGCGTGTGTTTTTACTAGTGTACCATCCAATGATTTCATATTCATCCTCTGTTTTTCCTTCTGGGTCGTAAAAGCCAAAAACAGATTGGCAATTAGGGTAAAAGCTTGAAAAATGTGTCTCTCCATAAGCAAAAGCAGTAAAGGGTGTTTCAAAAAAACGCTCCCAGTATTCTCCATCTTTGCTTGATGCTTCATAAGCTTCTTTTTTTAATACTCTACCCATATACCTAAAGGGCTGGCTCTGATCTTTATAAACGTGATGTCCTTTTGCATTAGGGTCTACAGGTACTAGAGTGGTGCTTTGTGAACGATTTGAAAACTGCTTCTTTTTACTTAAAAAATCACTCTCAATCACCCATTCGTCAACGCTTTCTTTATTGTTTTCCTTTCTTATTCTCTTGAGCAACCATCTGTTAGGTGCTTCTAAGACCTCTTTAGGGTCGTTTGAAAAACGTGTGAGAGCTTCTGGCAAAATAAAATGTAAATGTACACCTGTTCCTAAAAGAATACTTTTTTCAAACGGTGTAGCACAAACCGTATTGGCTAGAAATGGATTACCTCCATTGTAGATTTTCTGAGTTTCCTCATTATAATAAGAGAGTTTACTAAAATCAGCCGCAGCAGCACTTACCTGCTGCGGTGATTCTACCTCTAAACGTTTAATACGAATGTGGTGAAGGAGTGATTTCATGATTTGTGATAACCTTAATTCCAGTTATTCATGTGAATACCATTATCTAAAAGATTTAATAGCAGTCTTAACATTTGATTTTCTGTTCTATAACGATCTCCGAAATCATTCATAATACTATTTCTAGATTGCTCATTAAAGCTAGAGTGATTTAATGCTTCTTCATCAAATACATTTCCAGGATCATTAGCTCTATTTTGTGGTCCAACAACTAAATTCCCAGGTATCCATGCGAAAATTTGATCAAACTGTTCCCAGTACATTCCTATTTGCTGAGGTATTTGATTAATATCCCCTCTAAAATTTTGAGGATTAAAATTGGCCATTTTTAAATCTTCTGCTACCTGCACCTCAGTGTTCATAAGAAAATGTACAACTTGTAAAATGTCATTTATACCTCCTAACTCACCATAATTGACATTCACATTATCTAGATGTTCTTGTAAAACTGCAACTATTTCATTACACTCAATTACTCCATTCCATGAAGCCAACCATTCTCTACCTAAGACTGCCATATCATATCTAGGTATGATATGGTGTCTAGTTATCACCCCATTTAAAGGAGGGTGATTAAAAACATTATCACCTAAATTATTATTCTGTATTGCTGGAACTATTACCATAGTTAAAAATTATTTTATTCCTACTCTATTTATTATTAGGCTTTTCGGAAAACACCTTATTTTAGGTTATTCTGTTAATACTGGTGGTGTTTACTCAAGTTTTTTATTTCCACTAACACCAGCTTCTTTTAGCATTTCTTGAGCTTTAGTAATTTCCATTTCTTCTAAGACTTGTTTGTTATCCGTACTCCATATTTTAAAAGAAAGTTGAGAGACTTTAACAGGGAAATCTTTCATTACTGCTTCAGGAACATCTACATCTATCCATAACGCATATTCAGATGAGCTTTCTTTACCGTTGATGTATTCTGTAACTGTAGAATTAGTAGAATCATTAGGATTCTTAATAAGGGATGTTATTTTTTCTTCTTCTTTAGCATCAGTTTTATCTTTCAGACTTACTTTTCCAAAAGTTAGTTCTGTTAACAACTCAACCAAACTTTTTTCCACGGGCTTTTCTGGATGTCCATGAACAAGTATAGTCGTTTCTGATGAAGTGAATTCATAATCCTGACTATCAACGTTTAATTTTTGACCAGGTGTTTCTGTTTTTACAAAAACAGTATTAATTGGTGCTCCCAATACTTCAGCTTTCGCCATTACTTGTACATTACTCATAATTGTTCATTTTGTGAGAGATTTTCTCTCGGGTTTATATATAATTTAACTTTTACTCTTTTTGGGTTTAGCCTAGTGCATCTGTATGTACTTCTGTATGATTTTCCTTCGGTTTTTCTTTTTTAATAGTCAATCCAGCTCCAAACCAATAGTTGATTATTTGTGCTATTGTAGCTGTAAGGACTCCTAGTAAAATCTGAAGTTCTCCCATCATAGAATTCTCTCCTGTTTTCATGTTTAAGTTATCACTTATTTCTGTAAATAAAACTGCAAATAGAAGAAGGAAATAACCTACAAATGCTACTAGGCTTATTATCAATTTGATCTTAATTTTGTTCATTTATTTTAATCTTTATTAATTTATTTGATACAAAGGTACGTCTAGATTCAAGGCGCATCAACTACGTAAATCCGTAGTATTTTGGGTTTTAGAGGAGAAGGTTTTAAAAGAAGTGGGTAATAGTTTAATGGTTCTTTTCGTTTAGAAATTAGAGTTGAAATTAAAGAAAAAATGAAATGGGTAATTTCTTCTCTTTAATCAATAGAATTTGTTATTAAACGTATACCAACCTGTCTATAGAATATGAAACACTAAGTGAAAAAGGTGTTTAATCAAATATGATTAAATGT
>JAYJMJ010076748.1:0-19639 GCA_036873875.1 Laminaria ephemera | reverse complement strand
GTCGAAGGCCATCTGACCGGGGCCCATACCCATGGCGACTTTCATCATGCCGAGGTCTCCATCTTTCTGGGGAAGAACCCGTGGCACAGCCACGGCTTCAACGAAGCGCGTCGGGTGCTCAAGGAGATCAGCAAGGATCCCGAACGGTCGATGATCGTGATCGATCCTCGACGCAGCGAGACCGCTGACTTGGCCGACTTCCACCTGGCCGTCAAGCCTGGCACCGATGCCTTCTGCATCGCTGCCCTCCTCGGCGTGCTCATGCAAGAAGACATGGTTAACCATGCGTGGCTGGCCGAGCACACCACCGGCACCGAACGAGTGCTGCGTGAGCTTGCCACGGTCGACGTTGCTGACTTCTCGCGGCGTTGCGGCATCGATGAAGCCCAGATTCGCGCTGCCGCCCGTCGTATCGGCAAGGCCGCTGGTGGCGTATCGATCTACGAAGACCTCGGCACCGAGATGGCGCCACACTCGACCCTGGTGTCGTATCTGCAACGGCTGATCTGGATCCTGGTGGGCAGCTTCAACGTGCCGGGTGGCACCACGACCCACTCGGGTATGGCACCGATGTTCAGTTACGGAGCGGTCGGCAACGAACCGAAGGCTCCCGTGACCGGCGGCCGCATCATCTCGGGTCTGGTTGCGTGCAACGAGATCCCCGACATGATCATGACCGATCACCCCGATCGCATCCGGGGCATGTTCATCGAGAGCGCCAACCCGGTGCACTCGCTGGCAGAGAGCCCTCGATGGCGCGAAGCCATGCGAGCGCTCGACTTCTCGGTGGTCATCGATGTTGCGATGACCGAGACCGCACGCGAGGCCAGCTACGTACTCCCCGCCTCGTCTCAGTACGAAAAGGCCGAAGCAACGTTCTTCGGGGCCTCGTTTCCTGAAAACCACTTCACCGTTCGTGCTCCGGTATTCGAACCGCTCGAAGGCACCCTTCCCGAAGCCGAGATCCATGCCCGGCTCGCTCGTGAACTCGGCTGCATCGACGAAGAGATCATTGATGCGTTGCGAGAGGCTGCTCACGAAGGACTCAAGTCATTTGGCGCCGCGATGATTGGCGCCAGCAAGGCCAAGCCAGAAATGGCGACCATCGCACCAATCGTCATGTATCTGACGCTGGGCGACACGCTGCCCGAGGGCATGGCCGACGCGGCGCCCGTGTGGTTCTCGGCGCATCAATGCGCCATGCGGTACACCGATGCCGTGAAGGCCGCTGGCTTCCAAGATGTCGACGATGCCGATCTGGGTGATGCGCTCTTTAACGCCATTATTGAAAACCGCGACGGCGTCACGATCACCAGCCACACCTATGACCAGGGCTGGGCCATGGTGCGCACCAGCGACGGCAAGGTCCATGCCGAGATCCCCGAGCTGCTCGACGACTTGGCTGCGTTGGCACAAGCGCCGGTCGATCACCGCAGCGCCGAGTTCCCGTTCATCTTGTCGGCGGGCGAACGCCGCGCCTTCACCGCCAACACGATCATGCGTGACTCGACCTGGCGTAAAAAGGACCCCGACGGTGCGTTGCGATTGAGCCCGTCTGATGCCAGCTCGCTAGGTGTGGTCGACGGCGACAAGATCCGCATCACCACCCACGGTGGTTCAGCTGTTGCTCCGGTCGAAGTGAACGACACCATGCAGGACGGCCACATCTCGATTCCCAATGGCATGGGCCTGTATGCAGAAGCCGACGGTGACAGCGACGTTGTGGGTGTGCCGCCAAACGAGCTCACCACGCTGGACTGGAAAGACGAATACGCCGGCACGCCATGGCACAAACATGTGCCCGCTCGCCTCGAGGCTGTTCCTGGATGACCTCGGTTCCGTTGACACCAGACACGCAACTGCTCGATCCATCGTGGTGGCAGGCTGATCCCCAGGACTCGTACCGGGCCTTGCTGGCACACCACGGCCTGTGGCGCGACCAGCAAAGCGGGTACTGGTGTGTTGCACGCCATGCCGACGTGCTGGCCGTAGAACGCGACGCCCAGCGGTTCTCGAGCGAAGCGCACTACCGAGTCGAACCTTCACCTGGCGAAGCCACGATGATTGCGCAGGATGATCCCGATCATCTGGCCCAGCGTCGCATTATCAATCGGCGCTTTACACCGCGGGCTACCCGCGACCACGCCGAGCACTACCAGACCATGATCACCGCCATGGTCGACGCCGCCATCGCCGACAACAGCGCCACCGGTTCTGTCGAGGTCATCGACGCGTGGGCGGCACAGCTGCCGTGTCGGGTCACCGCGGAACTGATCGGCTTCGGGCAAGAACGCTGGCGCGAGGTCAAGAGCTGGTCAGAACGCCAGATGCGGATCGATCGCCGCTTCGTCGAACCGGCACTGCTCGAAGATCTGCATGCGTCCATTCAAGAGTGGGCCGACGTGATGACCGAGCTGCTCCCGCAGCGAGCCGCTGAACCCCAAGACGACCTGTTTAGCGACTGTCTTGGCGCGGGCATGGACGGCCTGACCATGGTGCAAGAGACCGGCCTCATGATCGCTGGCGGCGCCGAGACGACTCGCACGGTGATCGCTCATGCTCTCCACGTCCTCGCCGACAATCCTGACGTCTGGGAAGCCATGGCTGCTGACCCTGACCTCATTCCTGGTGCGGTCGAGGAGATGATTCGGTGGGTCACGCCGTTGAACAACATGTTCCGCCGGGTCCAACACGACACGACCCTCGCTGGCACTGAATTACAAGCCGGTGACCGGGTCGCTCTGATCTATCCCGCAGCGAACCGCGACCCAGCCGTCTTCGACTCGCCCGACACGTTCGACATCTACCGGGATCCCAATCCCCATGTTGCGTTCGGCCACGGCGCGCACTTCTGCCTCGGCGCCAACCTGGCGCGGATCGAGTTACGGCTGCTGTTCGAAGAGCTCACCCAGCGGATCACAAATCTGCGAGTGGTGAACGAGCCCAACATCGAAGCAAACATTTTCGCCCGAGCCGTAGTGAGCTTCGACATAACGTTCGACTCCCGTACCCTCGGGGTATGACCTCGACGACACAGATGGCCTTCCGAGCGCTCAACTCGGTCGTGCAACCAGCAGTCAAGGCGGGCGTGGCTAATCCGCTACCTGTGGGTACCGGTGCAATCGTGCTCGAAGTCACGGGTCGTACGTCGGGGAAGAAGCGTCAGGTGCCGTTGTTGGCCAGTCGCCTGCTCGGCAAGCTTGTGGTGAGCACGGTGCGAGCTGACTCGCAGTGGCTCAAGAACATCGAGGCCGATCCGGCAGTCACCGTGTGGCTCTATGGCACTCCCCGACCCGCGACTGCTTCGGTCACCCGCGGGCCGCTGAACATCGTGATACTCGACCTCGACTAGTCGCCCGCCGGGTGGCGAACTAGCGTCGTGCCCATGACCAGCACCCATGATCTGATTGCTGCATTCGGCGCGGTTGAAGATGACCAGCGCTACACCCGCCTCGTCGAGTCATTTGCCGACGAGGCCGTGTACTACGACCCGTTCTTCGGGCCGCAAATCGGGAAGCCCGCGATCCACGACTTCATGAAGATCATGGAAGAGGCCGTGCCCGCAAGCGGCGCTCGGTTCACCGACTGGCACGTCACTGCCGGCGTCGATTGTGGCTATGCGCAGTGGAACATGGTGGCTCCCGGGCCCGCCGGTATCGACGTAGCGGTGCCCGGCGAAAGCTTGTATCGGCTGCGTGCCGGTCAGGTGCTCGGTGTCGTCGACTACGTGGATCCGGTGGCGTACAGCCGGTTGCGGGGCGACTCGGCTCGCACGCCAAACTACGTAGCGGGAGGCGGCTGCCTGCCTGGCGCCACCACGGCCACCGGGCCAACTGCCGACACCCTGGCACAGCATGTCGCCGCGATGAGCTACGCCGGACGCTGGTCCGGGTCAGCCGAACTCATCGACCACGCCGGTGACGTCGCTGCTACCGGCGGCGTCGGCTGGGCCCAGTGGATCTTCCACGGTCCTCATGGCGACTTCGCCGGCTGGTCACTACTTCGCCCGAACGGTTCGATCCGCGACCTCTTCGACACCATCACCGCCAACGACCTATTCACCGCCAGCTGACCTGGCAAGGGCAGCGCAGCGAAGCAACCACGCACACCACAAAACCAACCACCCACTATCCGCAGAGCCGCCCGAGCGCAGCGAAGCGGCGATTGCGAAGAAAACAGAATGAAGCATGTGAAGTTTGGCCGTACTGGCTTGAAGGTTTCGGAGTTGTGTCTGGGAACGATGACGTTCGGGTTCCAGTGCGACGAGCCTGAGTCGGCTGCCATCATGGACACGGCGTTCGATGCTGGGATCACGTTCATCGATGCCGCCGACATGTATCCGAATGGGCATACCGGCGAGCTTGCGGGTGATACCGAACGGATCATCGGCCGGTGGATGCAGGCCTCACCGGGCCGGCGCGGCGATGTTGTGTTGGCCTCGAAGTTCTATGCCCCGATGGGTAAGAACCCGTGGGATATGGGTGGTAGCCGCAAGCACATCATGGATGCGATCGATGGGTCGCTTGAGCGGTTACAGACCGACTATCTGGACCTCTACCAGATCCATTTCTGGGATGAAGACACGCCCCTCGACGAAACCCTGGGTGCGCTCGAAGATGTCGTGCGGGCTGGCAAGGTTCGCTACATCGGCTGTTCGAATTATGCGGCCTGGCAGTTGGCGCGGGCGATTGGCCGCAGCGAGGCGCTTGGCATCGTGCGGTACGAGTCGGTGCAACCGCGCTACAACCTGCTGTTCCGCAACGCCGAACGCGAGTTGTTCCCGTTGTGTGATCACGACGATGTTGCGGTGATTCCGTATAACCCACTTGCGGGTGGGTTCCTGACGGGCAAGCACAAGGCAGTCGACGAACTCACTGCTGGCGGACGATTCGAACACGGCTCACAAGCCAAGCGTTACCGCGAGCGGTACTGGGCCGACGACAAGTTTTCGATGGTCGAGCAGATGAAGCCGATGGCCGCCGACGCCGGCATCTCGATGGCTCAGATGGCGATCGGATGGACCTTGGCGAACCCCAGCGTGACAGCTCCCATTGTTGGCGCGAGCAAGCCGAGCCAGCTCGCCGACGCCATTGCGGCAACCGAGACACCGATCGATCCGAGCTTGAAGTCGGAGCTCGACGATCTGACCTTGCACTACCGCGTGGTCGACGCCGCCCGCTGACCCACGCGGACGAGCTCTTCGTACGCTGAATTCGGCTGCCGAGCGACGGCTACTCTCGCGCCATGACCAATGCGATGAAATTTGGATGGCTCTCGCCGGTGATCGGCAATCAGTGGAGCGATCACAAGCCCATCGTGATGTACCAAGAGCGCAACATCTTGCCGACCGCGCTCGAACACTTCGACTCGCTCTGGATCGCCGACCACTTCTACGGCTTCGACGCGAAGACCGATCCGTTCATGGAAGCGTGGACCACGCTGACCTGGATGGCGGCGAAGTTCCCCAACGTCATGTTGTGCCATCACGTGCTGGGCCACGGCTATCGCCCACCGGCGCTTACCGCGAAGATGGCAGCGACCTTGCAGGTGCTGTCTGACAATCGCTTCATCCTGGGCATCGGCGCTGGCTGGCGCGAAGACGAATACGCCGCCTACGGCTATGACTTCCCGAAACCCTCGGTGCGATTCGGTGAGCTCGACGAGCTCCTGCAGATCTGCAAGCTCATGTGGACCGAAGACGAACCGTCGTTCAGCGGCACCCATTTCTCGATTGAAGGCGCTTCGGCGCCGCCGTTGCCCGAGGTCGTGCCGCCGATCTGTATCGGTGCTTCCGGCGAGAAAATCGGTCTGCCATTGGCGGGGCGCCATGCCGATATCTGGAACGGTTCCGCCCGCGGCACCGACGACGACTGGCGCCGCAAGGTCGACATCGTGCACACCGCCGCCGTCGACGCCGGGCGCGACCCGGGTGCGATCGAGATCTGTCAAACCGTCGAGAACGCACTGCCTGAGACCGACGCCGAAGCCCAAGAGCTACTCGAGAAGCTGGCTCACAAAGCCTCGCTCGGCGTGACCTACTTCGTCATGGACTTTGGCAACCCACTCACGACCGACCATGTGCATCGCTTCGTCGAGCAGGTACAGGCCCCTCTTCGGGCCGGCTGACACCATGAACCAAGCCGGCGCCACACAATAAACAGCTCGCTGTGTGAGGCGGTTCACAGTCGGCGGCGCCCACGCCGATCGATACTGAGGTGTCGATCAACCAAGGAGAGACAGGCCGCGGTACTGCCGCTGCGACCGTCATGCCTATCGAAGTCCTCACAGCACCTGCCCTAAGCACCATTGATGTATCGAGTGATACGTTGCCTTCTGCGCCCGTTGCGGCGCGCGCTACAGCTCGAGCTATAGGGACGGCTATGGGGACCGACGACGATGGCACCACACGAGGACTTCCCTCGGGCCTTGTCACGTTCGTCTTTACCGATATCGAAGCGTCAACCCGGCTGTACAAGGTCCACGGCGAAACGATTGCTGGCGACATCTTCGACTTGCACAACGTTCATCTCCGAGCCGCTTGGGACGCGTTCAACGGTCACGAAGTGCACACCGAAGGCGACTCCTTCTTTGTGGTCTTCGAAGATCCAAACGATGCGATCAACGCCTGCCTCGATGTGCAAGAACGGCTGGCAGCAGCCGAGTGGCCCGACGGCGCCGACGTCCGTGTCCGCATCGGGGTGCACTGCGGCCTAGCCGCTCCCCGCAACGACGACTACATGGCGCTGGCGGTGCATCAAGCCGCCCGAGTCATGTCGGCAGCCAACGGTGGCCAGATTCTGGTGACTGACACGATCCTGCAGCGCCTCGACCCACTGAACCAGGCAACCGTGGCCCGTTGCGGTCAGTACCGGTTGCGAGATTTCGACAACGCACCGTCGCTCTATCGCATCGATAGCTCACTCTTGCCCCGGAACGAGCAGCCGCCACGCGCCACTCCGGCAAACCATCACAACCTGGTGCCACGACTCACGTCGTTCGTCGGCCGCGACCACGATCTTGGCGCCCTCACGGACCTGCTCACCCCCGGAACCGCGGTCACCCTGGCGGGTCTCGGCGGCATGGGGAAGACCCGGCTCGCCATCGAGGTGGGTCTGCGGGTCGCACCCAGCTGGGAGGCCGGCGTATGGATGGTCGAATTGGCCGAAGTCGTCGATCCTGAACTCATCGCCGAAGAGGTCGCAGCATCGATCGGTGTCGAGACCAACGGCGTGGGCGACCGGTGGGACGACGTCATCGAGTTCATCGGCGACAAGATGATGTTGCTGATCCTCGACAATGTCGAACATCTCATCAACGACGTCGCCGGGCTCGTGCCCAAACTTCTGATCGCCTGCCCCAACGCAGTTGTGCTCAGCACCAGCCGTGAACCCCTCAATTGCCAAGGCGAAGTTGTCTACCGATTGAGTCCGCTCGAGGTCGCCAACCCTCAGCCCGACGAGCCGTGCCTGATCCCCTCGGTTGAGCTGTTCACCGACCGCGCTCGGGCGGTCAACGCCGACTTCACCTGCGAGGCCGATGCACTCGACGATATGCTGGAAATCTGTCGGCATCTTGATGGACTCCCGCTTGCCATCGAAATCGCCGCAGCTCAAGTCGGTGTTCTTCAGCTCGCCGAAATCCGGTCTGGTCTCAGCAACCGCTTTCGCCTGCTGCGTAGCCGAGACCGTGCACTTCCCGAGCGGCAGCGCACCATGGAAGGCCTGCTCGGCTGGAGCTACCAGTTGCTCAGCGAAACCGAGCAACGAGCATTTCGACGCCTGGCCGTGTTCGGCGGCAACTTCCATATCGACGCGGCCGAGGCCGCGCTTGCCGGTGAAGGTATCGAGGCCGACGACGTACCTGAGCTGATCTGGACACTGGTCGACAAGTCTCTGCTTACCGCCGACCTGAGCGATTCGGCCACCCGCTACCGACTGCTCGAGAGCGTGCAGCAGTACGCCATGCGTCTGCTCATCGACAACGACGACCCTGTGCGCGCTGCCGTGCAGTTGTCTGAGTGGCTACTCCAGTGCACCGCCCCATGGCTCCCCAACGACCGCACCTGGCTCGGCAACGTTGCTATTGAACTCGCCAACATCCGATCGGTCGTCGACCTACTTACCGACGCTGCACCCGAGGTTGCTCAACAACTGCTCTGCAGCGTTGCCCGTCACCACGATGCGGTGCAGAGCTATCGGTCCGGTGTCGAAGAGGTCGCCCGTGCAGTAACGGACCACCAAGCACCTACACCGTCACGGGTTGCCCTCATGGTGTGCCTGGTCGAGTTGTACCTACGCGCTGGTGACCTCGAGGCCGCCATCGCCCAACTAGACCAGGCCGAAAAACTGCAAAGCGATGTGGGTTCGCCGCCATGGGACGACGTGGCGATTGCCCGAAGCCGAGGAGAGATCGCCACTCGCAGTGGCGACTTCGATGAAGCAATTCGGATCGCCACCACGACACTGAACGATGAACCCTCGGGTCGCGGAGCGGCCCAGATGTGGAGCTTGGCTGGCATCGCCCATGCCTCGGTCGACCGGACCGAGCAAGGCCTCGAAGCGCTCCAGCACGCGTTGGACCGGTACCTAGAGCTCAAAGACGACGGCCGGGTGAATGTTGCACGCGGCAACGTCGCTGAGGCCGCGTGGCGATGTGGCGATGCAAACACTGCGGCACGGAACCAGGCCGCGTGTCTTGACGATGCCATGGCCCTCGGCCAGCAGGTCATCATCGCCTATTCATTTGTGATGGCCGCTCGGCTGGCTGCCGAGGCCGACGACCTCGAAACGGCCGTTCGGCTGCAAGCACTAGCAGAAGCGCTACTCGATCGGGCAGGGCATCAGCCGTACGAAGATGAAGTAGCAGCGTTCCAACAGATCCTTACCGCGGCGCAAGACATGCTCGGGCGATCAATCGTCGACGAGCTCGTGAGGGCCAGTCGAGAACTCCCAATTATCGAAGGCGCTCACCTCGCACATCAGGTCTTCGCCCAAGGACAACTACGCCAGAACGCACACCAACCGACGTGAAAGAAGCGACATGCAAAACGAGATCGAGCTAACCGCTCCACCAGCCGACGGACCTCTCGCGCGAAAGAGCGGACCTTGGACCAACCGGATCGGTTATGCCGAAAACGGTTCGTCGGCCTATCGGCCCAACCAGATTGTCTGTCTTGACGCGGACTCCCTCACCACCGCCGCATCGGTCATCGAAAAACTGGCTGGCGAAGTACCCGAAGACGTTCCCATCACAGACACCAGCACGTTGCTCGTGACAAAGGCCGAGTTCGACGTCGAGGCCGCGCTCGACGCAATCCGCTCATCAGGTGGCAACTGCGAACCGAATTATGTTTTGTTTGCCCACGCCGCTGCTCCGTCGACACCTCTCGATTGCTGGTGCGGTTGTTGCTCAGGCGATAGCGGGCTAGCCGCCAATCCGTTCTTTGCGAACTCGGTGCAGGCCAACCCCTTCTTCGCCAACTCAGTTCAGGCCAATCCCTTCTTCGCGAACCCATTCTTCGCCAACCCGTTCTTCGCGAACCCGTTCTTCGCCAACATTAAGGAAGACGGCGTGCGACCGTCAACGGCGATTCCCGTTGGAGGGCCGAACCTCCCCGCGATAAAGGCGGCCCCCGGAAAAGCCCGCATCGTCGTGCTCGACACCGGTATCGCCGATCCGACGTTGCTCCCCGGCTCACTTCCGGCAGCGCGGTTTACGAACCGCTTTGCAAGCGATATCGACCCACCAGACGAAGACGGCAACAAGTACCTCGACCCAGCAAGCGGCCATGGCACCTTCGTGGCTGGCGTCGTTGAACAGATCGCTCCGGAACACGAGGTCTTCGTATTTAGCGTGCTGTCAAGTCATGGTGACGGCGACGTAGCCACAATCGCAAAGCGCATTGACCTGCTCATTACCGATGGGCTTATCACCGAATTCACCATCGTCAACATGTCCTTTGGCAGCTACGCCGACGAAAACATGTTGCTCCTGATCGATGCGATCGCATCGCTGCAAAAGCACGGCGCCGTTGTCGTTGCATCTGCCGGCAACGACGGCACCTGCCGTCCGTCCTATCCGGCCTGTCTTCCCGACGTCGTCAGCGTGGGCTCCATCGACCCCAGCGGACCGGCGTTCTATTCCAACCACGGACCTTGGGTACGCGCCTGTGCGCCGGGAACTGGCGTGGTCAGCAGCTTCTACAACCACTTCGAAGGCGCCATGGTTCCTGTCCCCGGAGCAACCGACCCCGACAACTACAACGAGTGGGCGCAGTGGACCGGTACGTCCTTTGCCGCTCCCATCGTGACGGCGGCTCTTGCCCTACAAATGGCCCGCACATCCAGCACGGCAACCAAGGCCGTCGAAGAGATCATCGACGCTCCTGGACTATTCCGCCACCAAGGACTCGGCACTGTTATCAATCTCGTGCCAGGCATCTAACCGACCGCGATCAGGTCCGCTGGAGCGCCAGCGTCTACATTCACTCCCAGAAACTACGAATGAGTTCAGGGGGAATTCATGGGAGAGCTTGACGGGCGCGTTGCCTGCATCACCGGTGGCACGCGCGGTATTGGCCGTGCGATCGCCGAAGGATTCTTGGCCGAAGGCGCCAAGGTCGTGATCAACGGACGCACACCATCCAAAGGCGAAGCCACGATGGCTGACATTGGTGCGGGCGACAACCTGCACTTCATCGCTGGCGATGTCACACAACAAGAGACGTGCGAAAGCCTGGTCGACGACACCGTTGCCCACTTCGGCAAGATCGACATCATGGTCAACAATGCCGGCGGCGGTGGCGATCCAGCCATGCTCGCCGACATGACCGACGATGCCTGGAACTTCGTCATGAACTGGAACCTGAACCATCCGTTCTGGTGCACTCGTCGGGCCCTGAAATACATGATCCCGCAAGAGTCCGGCCGCATCATCAACGTCTCATCGATGTACGGCAAGATGGCCATCCCCGGTGTTCCTCACTACATCACCACCAAGCATGGCCTCAATGGCATGACCAAGGCTGTTGCTGTCGAAGTCGGCGAAATGGGAATCACCTGCAACGCCGTATGTCCCGGTGGAATTCTGACCGACGTCATGGAAGACCAAGGCCCCCAGGCTGCCGCAGCGATCGGCATGGAGTTCCAAGAATTCCTCGACATGATGGCCGCACCGTCTGCCATCAAGAAGTTCAACGAAGTTGAAGACGTTGCACTCGTCACGAACCTGCTGGCGTCCGACGCCGGCGCCGGCATAACCGGCTCACTTATCAGCATCGACGGCGGCACGAGCCCCTACTAAGGCTCCGGAAAGCAGAAGGAAAACATCATGGGAAAGCTTGACGGAAAAGTAGCGGTCATCACGGCCAGCACACGCAGCATCGGACGAGCAATCGCCGAGAAGTACCTGGCCGAAGGCGCCAAGGTAGTTATCAGCGGTCGCACACCCGAAAAGGGTGCAGCCGCGCTCGAAGAGATAGGAGCGGGCGACAACGCACACTTCATCGCGTGCGACGCCACCCAACAGGATCAGGTCGAAGCACTCATCGACGGCACCGTCGAACACTTCGGCCAAGTCGACATCACCGTGCTCAACGCGGGCGGCATCATGCACGCCTCGTCGATCGCCGAGATGACCGACGAGAACTGGAACCACGCGCTCAGCATCAACCTGAATCACACGTTCTGGGGCATGCGCCGCTCACTGCAACACATGCAGAAGAAGCAAACCGGCCGCATCATTGCGATCTCATCGGTCGAGGGCAAGCTCTCCAAGCCGACGATCTCGCACTACTCCAGTAACAAGCATGCGATCAACGGCCTCGTCAAAGTCGCAGCGCACGAGAACGGCACCCAAGGCATCACCGTGAACGCGATCCTCCCCGGACTCGTGCTCACCGACATGTTCTACGAAACCGGTCCCGCCACCGTCGACGCCATGCAACTCGAAGGCGGCCTCGACGCACTGGCCACCATGTTCTCTGCCGGATCAGCGATCAAGCGACCAAACACCGTCGACGAAGTCGCCGCGGTTGCGCTCATGCTCGCCCGCCCTGAAGCCAAGAACATCACCGGCTGCCTCTTCCCCTGCGACGGCGGGAGCATGCCGTACTGAGTTGCTTCGCTCCGCTTGGGCCGACGTTCGTCGGACATGGTCGAACGCGGGATGGGTCGGCTCCTTCGTCGCCTCCTCCCGCTCGTCCCTCGCTCCCACCCGCGTGTCACCACTCCGGTCGGGCCGACGTTCGTCGGACATGGCGACCAGTCTTGCTGGGCGCCTCGTCCCTCGGCTCTGCCCGCTCGTCCCTCGCTCCTACCCGCGTTTCACCACTCCGTTCGGGCCGACGTTCGTCGGACATGGCGACCAGTCTTGCTGGGCGCCTCGTCCCTCGGCTCTGCCCGCTCGTCCCTCGCTCCTACCCGCGTTCTGAGCTGGCTATGAAACGCGTAGCTTTGTGACGTTTAGGCGGCTTGGGTTGCGGGGGCCTGTTCAGGTTGCTTACTCCGTTGATGATGTGGTTTCGGCTGCAGAGTCATGGGTTGCACGTGGGGCGGGGCCCTTCTTTGTTCGGCATCACATATCGGTTGCGAACAGTCGTATGCATGGCGTGGCCCAACCGTTCGATCACTCGTCGGCCTATGGCCAGTACGGCGATGTCATGGTCGAGCTGCTCTGTGAACATCACCCGGTAGCCGAACGAATCGGGCCTGCGACCGGGGTGCATCACATGGCGTTCTTTGTCGACGACGTGGCCGCAGCCCAGGCGGCCCTTACCAACCATGGCTGGGCCGAAGCGTTGTACGCCGAAGCGGGCACGACCGCTTTCGCTATGCACGATGCCCGCACCGAGCTTGGGCACCTGATCGAGATCTACCAGGACAGCCTCGGACTTCTCGGCTTCTACGACATGGTCCGAGCCGCGGCTGCCGACTGGGACGGCACCGATCCCATCCGAGTGCTCTAACCAATCTTTCGCGTCGAGCTGGCAGACTCAGACCATGAAGAACTTTCGGGACAAGGTCGCAGCCATCACCGGCGCGGGATCCGGTATTGGCCGGGCGTTGGCCGAAGAACTCGCTCGCCGAGGCGCCCACCTGGCCCTGAGCGATATCGACGAGATCGGGCTCGCCGAGACCGTCACCTTGTGCGAAGGACTCGGCGTGAAGGTCACCTCGAAAGTGCTCGATGTGTCGGACAAGGACGCCATGTTTGCCTGGGCCGACCAGGCAGCCGACGAACATGGCGACGTGCATCTGATATTCAACAATGCCGGCGTGGACCTGAGCGCCACATTTGAAGGTTCAAGTTACGACGACTTCGAGTGGCTCATGAACATCAACTTCTGGGGTGTCGTGCATGGCACCAAGGCGTTCCTGCCGTACCTGAAGGCAACCGGACAAGGCCACGTGGTGAACATTTCAAGCGTGTTCGGCCTGGTCAGTATCCCGACCCAGTCCGTCTACAACGCAGCCAAGTTCGGCGTGCGCGGGTTCACCGACGCGCTGCGCATCGAGCTCGACATCGAACGCTGCGGCGTTTCGGCCACCACCGTCCACCCCGGTGGCATCAAGACCAACATCGCGCGCAACGCCCGGATCACCGAGAGTGCCAGCGCATTCGGCGATGATCCCGCCGAGTTTGGCACCGAGTTCGACAAGATGGCTCGCACCACTCCCGCCAAGGCCGCCGATCAGATCCTGCGCGCGGTATCCCGCAACCGGCGCCGTGCGCTCATTGGACCCGACGCCGTGTTGTTCGACATTGCCTCGCGACTCCCCTCCGGTCTGTACCAACGACTCCTCGCCGCTGGGGCTCGTCGCAACATGCGCTCCTAAGGTCTTGATGCCAGTAAGTGCGCTTCAGCCGCACTCAGGGGCATCAAGACTTTCTTTTGGACTTCGGGAACCAGACTCGGGTTTCGTTACGTCATAACCGGCATGACTCACTCATCCGGTTCCATCACCACCGCGAGCCACACGCTGCGCCGCCTCCTTATTGCCTGTCTGGCCCTAGCGATGCTGGCAACAGCATGCGGCGGGTCAGACAGTGATAGTTCTGCGTCAAGCGATGACACCACGGAAGCTGAGTCGGTAACCGACTCCGGATTAGATGTGGCCGCGGCGCCGACCAGCGTCGCCAGTGGGGGCGAGGTCTTCGCTGAATCTGAAGATGCCATGGACGAAGAAGAAGCGATGGACGACGAGGAAGCGATGGCCGAACCGCTCTCCCCTGTGTCCCCCGCCTCGCCAGCTCCGACAGCCGGCGCCAATCAGCAACGGGCCGATAGCGAAGCGCCCAGCCTTGCGCAAGAAGGAGGCGCCGTCGACAGCGATGACGCTGAAGACAGCATCGCCGACAGTGTCGTAGACGACGACGGCGATGCCGAGGGCCTGTTCTCACAGCCCGCTGAAGAAGACGAAGAAGAGTTCATCGAGGCGCCAGAGGAATCACGCCTGATCGACAATCGTTTCACCAACTACGGCTACCGCCAATTCATCGACGCCAGCGAAGATCCGTTCTCCACGTTCGCCCTCGATGTTGACACCGGCAGTTACACCGTGGCCCGCCGCTGGCTCGACGAAGGTGTGCTTCCTCCACCAGAAGCGGTGCGAGTCGAAGAGTTCGTGAACGCATTCGACTACAACTACGAAACTCCTCGCCGAGGCTTGGAAATCAGCGTCGACGGTGGACCCTCGCCGTTCGACCGTGACAACGTTCTGATTCGGGTCGGTGTGCAGGCCGAAGTAATCCCTGATGGCGAGCGCCCACCAGTTGCCCTGACCTTCATCGTCGACACCTCAGGTTCGATGGACCAAGACAACCGTTTGGGTCTGGTCAAGGATTCACTCGAGATCCTGGTCGACGAACTCAACGACGACGACACCGTGGCCATCGTGGTCTATTCAAGCAACTCCGGCATCGTGCTCGAACCCACCCCGGTCAGCAACAGCCGCCGCATCTACGACGCCATCGATTCACTGACTGCTGGCGGTTCGACCAACCTGGAGTCAGGGTTGCGTGAAGGCTACGAACTGGCCGCCCAAGCATTCCGCAGCGACGGCGTGAACCGAGTCATCATCGCCAGCGACGGTGTCGCCAACGCCGGCATCACCGATCAGAACCAGCTGAGCAACTACATCCGTGACTTCGCCGACGAAGGCATCCAACTCGTGACCGTCGGCTATGGCATGGGCAACTTCAACGACACCCTCATGGAGCAACTTGCCGACAACGGCGACGGGTTCTACGCCTACGTCGACAACACCGACGAAGCCGAGCGCCTCTTCGAAGACGAGTTGACCTCGACGCTGATCACCGCAGCAATCGACGCCAAGATTCAAGTTGAATTCGACACCGACGTGGTCTCCGAATACCGATTGATCGGCTTTGAAAACCGAGGCGTTCGTGACAACGACTTCCGCAACGACAGTGTCGACGCTGGCGAACTTGGTGCTGGCCATCAGGTCACCGCAATGTACGAAGTCACACTGCACGAAGATGTCGACATCAGCGACCGCGGCAACATCGGCGAAGTGTTCCTGCGTTGGGAAGACCCCGAGACCGGAAACGTGACCGAAATCGACGAAGATATCGACCTACGAGATGTAGCTCCGACGTTCGATGAGACCGCAATCGACTTCCAGCTCGCCACCGTGGTCACCGCATTCGGTGAAGTCATGCGAGACAACCCCTATGGCGACGGCGTCGACCTCAGCAACATCTGGGTCGAGGCCGGACGAGTAGCCGATCGTATGGACAACGACCAGGTCGACGAGCTTGTCGAACTGCTAGCGGTCGCTCAAGACCTCAGCTACTAAATCCACAGCAAGCACCACCCACCACGGCCCCTTTCAGGCACTGCCTTAACGGCGTAGTTGTTGTTCCGCTCGCAACGGAACAACGACTACGTCGCTTGTCGCGTTGGGAAACCTATGGTACCGAAAGTACCCTCCCAAAAGGGAAACTCCATAACCGAACCATAATTATCTTTTGGTTTCGGTCGGAGGGTTCCTCAGGTCAAGTGTCCGAGCCTTTTCCGACTGTTGTTGAAGAGAGAATCAACCAAGGCTGCCTGTCACAGGCCCAGCGCAGCCGGAGAAAGAGGGCGAGTCGATACCAATGACGAACCAAGGCAAACTCCGGGGAACTGAAGCCACTCGCGCCGAGCTGCTCAATATCGGCTTGGAAATAGTCTTCGAGCGAGGGTTGCCGGTTGGCTTGAACATCCGAGTCGCCGAAGTTGTTGAACGGGCAGGTCGCTCACTCGGGTCCGCCTACCAAATCTGGGATAACCAAGAGCACTTCCGCGAAGACCTCGCCGTATATCTGGCTCGTTCGGCGGGCCACACTTCGTCCGAACTCGTAATGCCAGAGATCATCGCGTCGATCGAACGCGGAGATTCGCTCCATGAAATCGCCCGCACCGTCGGAGCCGCCTTCTTCCGGCTAATGATTGGGTCACCGAACTTCTTCGTGAGTCGTCACTTCTGGACCGTGGCCCAGCCGCTACCCGTAGAAATCCAAGATGCGCTGGCTGATACTGCCCTTGGGATCCGGAAGGATTTCGAGGGTCTCTTCGCCATGTTGCTTGACCAGTTCAATCGCCGTATTAAGGCCGGCTACGCACTGCATGATGTCGCCCGCATGCTCATTGCCATCGCCGAAGGCCTGGCGCTTGAATCACGGTTCCCCACCCACGACGAAGATGTTGAGACCCACACCCGTCTGTTCACCGACACCTTGGTGCTGTTCGTCGACTCGTGCACCGAGCCGGTGCCGGCCTAGTCCCTGACCAGTAGCGACAGCTTGTCTGGTCGCAGTCCCAAGGTCACCACACTTCCGACAGATCGCTGATCGGCGCTAAACACCCGCCAGCTTTGACCCTCGACGTGGACACCCAGCTCGTAGCGGTCGCCTTGAAAAGCACATGCCGTGACAGTTCCCGAATAGTCGAAGTCCGACGCATCGTCGGGCAGTAGGTCGACTGCATCAGGGCGCACCGCAAACCGTTGCCCGAGGCGTTCGATGATCGCTTCGTGACCCACGAACCGAGCGACCAGTTCTGACTGCGGGTCACGCCACACCTCGGCGGGTGAACCGATACGCAATAGTCGGCCGCCGTGCATTACCCCAACCTGGTTGGCGACAGCAAAGGCTTCATCCTGATCATGGGTGACGTACACCGCCGTCTGGTGTAGATCCTGCAACAAGCGGCCCAACTCGGCATTCAGCTCGATGCGCCGTGCCCGATCGAGCGAGGCAAGCGGCTCATCGAGAAGGAGCAGTGCAGGCTCCGGCGCCAAGGCTCGGGCCAACGCAACCCGTTGCGCTTCGCCGCCAGATAGCCCTTCAACACTGCGGCCTTCGAACCCTTCGAGCCCGACCATTTCTAGGAGCTCATCGGTACGGGCCTGTTGCCGAGCCTTACTGGCACCCGCCATCTTGAGGCCGAAGGCAATGTTGTCACCCACCGTGCGATGGGTGAAGAGTGCGTGGTCTTGGAACATCAGGCCGATGCCCCGTTGATGTGTGGGTACCGCAGTTATGTCGCGTCCCTGCCACAGAATCTGGCCGGCCGACGGAACAACCAGGCCGGCAATCGAGCGCAGCAAGGTCGACTTCCCACAGCCGCTCGGTCCCACCAACGCCAACACGTGGCCCGTTTCTACCCGAAGTGACACCTGGTCGACGGCAGTGGTCTCGCCGTAACGAACCGTGATCGCTTCGATATCGAGGGTCACAGCAGACCACCAGACTTCGGGTGGAGCCGGTCGCCGACGAAGACGACCAGTGTGGTGACAAGCATCAAGATCACCGATAGTGCCATGGCCTGGCCGCGAAGAAGGTCACCGGGCGTTGCCAGCAGCCGCTGTATGGCAAGTGGCACCGTGAGCAAGTCTGACCGGCGACCCACAAACGATGTCGCGCCGAACTCGCCCAGACTGATTGCAAAGGCGAAGCCAACTCCGGTTGCTAACGCTCGGGCGCCAATTCGCAGATCGATCTCACGACGGACACGACCGGGTGACGCACCCAAGGTCGAGGCAACTTCTCGCATTGCCGGATCAATAGCTCGTAGCACCGGCACGACACCTCGGACTACAAACGGAATCGCTATCAACGACTGGGTGATCGGCACGATCCACCACGAACCTCGGATATCGAGCACGCCCCGGTCAAGCGAAATCAAGACACCGAAACCGAGCGTGACTGCCGAGGTCCCAAGGGGCAACAACATGCCAAGATCGAGAACCCGACTGACGGAGCGGGTGCCGTGCACGATCGCGAGCGACGCCATGCCGCCAATGATCAGAGCGATCCCGGCCGCAACCACCGCAAACGCCAGCGAGTTCACGAGCGCGTCGGCCGCGCTGATCGGCAACAACCGAACTCGTTCGCCCAGCGCCTGATAGTTCGCGAGTGAGTAGCCGCCTCCGCTAGCCAACGACCGCTCGACCAAGACCACTCACGGAAGACCCAACAAGGTTGCGGTGCCTGCCAGCATGGCAACAAGCGTTGTGCGCTGGCGTCGGGTCTGAGCCGGTACTGCTCGATCTGCGACCAGACCCTGGCGGCCTACCGCCCGGCGCTGTAACCAACCATTAGCGACCACTAGCGATACGACGGCGACCATCTGCACGATCGACAGTGCCGCCGCCGTCGAGATGTCGGTGCGGGTAACCGCATACCGATAGATCTCGGTCTCGATGCTGGATCGACGGGGCCCGCCCAGCAACAAGATGACGGCGAACGAGGTGAAGCTGAAAAGGAACACGACCGACACCGCCGCGATCACCGACGGCCGCAACCGAGGCAAGGTCACCTCGACGAACGCCTGCCACGGCGACGCGCCCAACGTGCGGGCGGCCTCTTCAGGGCGGCGATCAAGCTGGCTCCAATACCCACCCACGCTGCGGGCGAAGACCGCCACGTTGAAGAACGCATGCGCCAGCAGAATCGCCCACACCGTGTGACGCAGGCGGACGGCACCCTGATCGAGATTGAACCGATCCATCAGTGCAATGAACGCGCCGGCCACCACCACCGTCGGCAACACAAACGGCACCGTCACCAATACGCGAGCAAGTCGACGACCGGTGAACTGGCGATTGGCCAGCGCCCACGTCAGCGGCAAGGCAAACGCACCGGCGAGCAGCGTGGACAACGCGGCCTGCCAGGTCGTGAACCAGATGATCTTGAGAAATCGGGATCCCGTGAGGACCTCGAGCAAGCGACCCGCATCAAGCCCCAACCCGCGAGCCAGCAACGTGGCGACCGGGTACGCAAAGAAGACGGCAACGAACGCCGCGGGCACGGCGGCCAGCAACACGCTCCGCAGCGTCTTCATCGCAGCGAGGATCTGTGAGCGTCAGGCCGCGCTAGGCGCGGTGTCAGGCTCACAGATCAGCCCAGGACGATCTCGACCCAGCGTTCGGTCCACGCCTCGCGGTTCGCCTCGATCTCTTGAGGCGCGAGTGTTGCGGGGTTTTCAGCCAGCTGGCCAAACTCAACAAACGCGTCCGGAAGCTCAGCGTCGCGGTTTGCGGGGTAGACGAACATGTTCAACGGGATGTCTTCTTGAAAGTCCGTGCTGAGCATGAAGTCGATGAGCTGCTGCGCTGCTGCGAGTTGTTTGGTG
>JAYJMJ010076646.1:0-19665 GCA_036873875.1 Laminaria ephemera | reverse complement strand
TGGTTCTACTGCCTACGGCTCAGGTTGTAGTCGAGTAGCGATCGCTCTTCAGACTTTCTTAAAAAATATTCGGGGCAGTAGCGCTCAGGCGATCACTATGGAGCCCGCTAATATTGCCATCAATATCCCGTCTCCTGCTGCTACGATCACCGTACTACGGCGCTTAACCACTGGCATTTTTTTCCATTCCTTACAGTTGTTATCAAAGGAGCTTTGATTAACAACAGTCAAGTAAGAGATCTGCCATCCACACCAACTGGCATCTGAAAAAACAGGATATCGACCATTAAGTGCGTGCACAGTCGCGTCGAAAGGCTTATTACATCGGCAGATTTCAGCTTTCGCTGATAGTACATTCTCTAACTATTCAGATACCACACTGTGCATGATGTGGTTAAACTTACCGCCGCACCGTTGGTAATTTTCAATCATCCATGTTAGACGCTCGGGCTATTCGGACCTATGAACCCAAATTCAGCTCAGACCGTTTTTTTCCAGCCCTGATAAACAGCCATGAAAACTGATACTACGATAGAGACCGTAATTTAAATGATAGAAAGATTTATTGGTGATTCTCCGCCTGGCAGATCTACCAGCGCGAGCTATAAAGATCTTGTTTGGTCAGTAGCTACTGCGACAAACGAATCACTGGATCTAGCCGGGCAAACCAGGCAGGCACTGGAAAACCTGGAGCACAATCTGGAAAAGCTCAATTCAGATAAGACAAGGATAACTTCAGCACAAGTATTTATCGCCAATATAGACGACAAACCAATCATGGACAGTGTTTGGAATCCATGGATTGGGAACAACCCACAGCACTGTCCACAGAGATCTTGTCTGGGTGTTAATCTGGGTGGGAACTGGTTGATAGAGATTGTGGTTACAGCAGTCCGCAATTGAGCTTTACTGGCGCTGAAATATCTATACTTGCTGGCGGCAGGATTTACACACAAACGTGCAAATGTCCCGCTGACTCTATGCCGTGTTCGGGTATAGGAGATTGACCATGCCGCTGTAGCGCGGTTTGTTAATCCAGAGGCCCATTTTAAATACACTACGGTTCCCGGTGATGCACATTCCAGCACCACCACCTTTGCGGTAGAGATCGGTTACGGTGTCACTTGCCCGGCAGACTTATCCATTGACCTGACTATTCTCCAAACGACAACTAAAGCCAAAATCTCAATTGCCACTATCACTACATGAATAACAAAATCCCCCATGGGAGACGCTGGCGCATTCACTAACGGAAACAACGGATCTATCACAGTTTCCTGCCCTTCACGCGCAATATTCATCAATAACACAACAATAAAATAGCGGGCATTCTGCGTGATCAATACAAACAGGGACGCCACTACCATGGTGGCTGTCCGACCTGCGAACTCATACAGAAGGTTCAGATTCGGATTACCTGTTACCGCAATGCCAGAAGCGGCAACCGCCTCGTGGTCAACATAGAAGAGATAAACTTGTTGCAGCATGATGAGCGTAAGAACAACTTGCATCACGTTTACCCACAAAGGGATTTTCGAGTTCATTTAGTAGTCAGCCTTCAGCGCCACGAGAAGTCGCACGGAATGATTATTTCCGTACGTTACGCAACTCATTCTGCCAACAGTGGACAGCAACTAAAAGCTATAAATGGCGAATTCACTGTTCGAATTTTCTAGCAAATGGCACACAAAGCCTTTGTGGGACAGAGACCAAAGTAAATCACAAGGAAAACAAATCACTGGTCCGTCCGCACATCAAACCCACATCAATAACTACGTTGGATCTGCAGGTAGTCCATGGTGAATGACCCTTCGCCCCACCAGATTTCAGTACCGAATAAAATATTCGCCATACACCAGTCCGGATCAATAGCGTTGACACCATAGCTGGCCGCATTACTGCTGGCATCAGTAAAGAATTGATTCCAGTTCAGTGTGCCGGATGTCACCGGTTGTTGCGCGACATAGGCGATATAGCCTGGATCATCAGCCCCCTTTACATAGACATCATAAAGCTGGCCATTGCTATCTGTGTATACAGAGACAGGCGGACTGCCCGATGGCAGACGCTCACCACCATGTTCAAGCCAGACCATCAATTCAAATTCCCGATTCGACTCAGCACCACGAGTAATTTCGCACGATGAATGAAGGAAAGATTCAATGGCTACATTACGATCACCACCAGTGACGGTTTGGGACTCGCCATTGGCATCAAACTGATCACCTGTACGACTGTCTGTCTGCGATGTGCGATAGCTGTAAGTGATATCGATTTCAGGCATCGACTTATAAGGCACGGGGAAACCGGTTGTCGCACATTCTGCAGATCGCTCTGTTTGTGATTTCACCCCATAGATAATCTCCGGGTAGGATTTCACTTCCCACTCCTGAAAACCCGGCTGCAGGTCATCTTCATTACCCCAGTCATAGGTCCATGATGGCACGACCGAACCATCATTGTTGGCGCTAAGCGCGATGCATTGCGTCCAGTCCCAACTGGATTTATCTCCATTCCAGGCATTGTTCAACAGTCGGAAGTCACCAAAGCCAAGGCCCGGCCCATTAAACTGATTAGCGGGTACAACGCACTGTGGTCCGTTATCCGGATAAAACGAATTACCCGTTGATCTGATCGGCCCGGTGCTGCTCACCATAGTGGTACCCGCGGCTGGCAATGCACATCCACCAGCGACAATCGGGTCAGTAACTACGGGTTCATTAGGCTCACTGGGTTCACTGGAATCACCGGGGTCGCAGGTTCCAGTACCATCCCAACCAAATCCATCGCCATCAGTATCTATACACTCGGCAGCAGCCATCGGTGTCACCCGGCAACTGTTGCTGCCATCCCATCCCCAGCCGTCACCATCCGGATCAAAACACACAAGCGGACTTGTGGTATCTGGCGGTGTATTGCTCTGCTCAACAATACAGGATCTATTATTCTCCCAACCCCAGCCATCACCATCAGGGTCTGAATTTAAAGAATCACACACCGGCACACCAAACACAGAACTACCTGTATCCTCTGATTCGTTATCCCCTTGCGCGTCAACCACAGGCTCGGGTGCAGAGTTATCGTGTGCATAGGCCCCCTCTTCTACCGAACTATCCAGAGGCGGACAACTTTCCTGCACGATGGCATTCCAGCCCCACCCATCATAGAGATCAGCGTCACTGTAATCACAGGATAACGTTTCATTAACAATCACATTAGCCAGACTGGCAGGCGTGGCCGAATGGCAGGAAAGACAATTGGATTCCTGCTGTGGTAACACCACCTGTGCCGAAACGGGACTGACCATCAGTACCCCGCCTAGTGCAAGTACCGCTGAACTAAAACTTCCTGCTGAAACAACCTTCATTTATAAATACCTGAAGAAAAAACTGGTGGGGCAACATCGAGCTGCATTGAGGGAAGAACTGCTTCCCAAGCACCTGAGAAGATACTTTATTGTCATGACGCATGCAAATTTTATGTCATGACACATTATTTTGCATTTCTTTGTAACGAGCGATGCGGGAATACCTACCCCACCCGCCCGAGCGAGAACCCTCTGGCCAGATGATGGCGCACCACGATAGCCAGCAATACACCGGGAATCAGGCCGAAAACTCCAGCGGCGGCCAACAAAGGAATATTGGCACTCATGACGCTGCCGGCACGGGTCATGATGCCGCCAAAAAGCTTAGCATCAATCGTTGTTAATGCGTTTGATAATAAAAACTCTATCCAGGACAACATAAAAAAAAAGAAAGCATCCACAACGATGCCAGTGGAAAATTGCGGCAACAGAATCCGGCGGAAAAAACTCAATGTGGTGTGACTATCAAGTGCGGCTGTTTCATCCAGTGCGACCGTGATATCGGAAATAAATCCCTCCAGCATCCAGATCGCCAGTGGCACGGTAAAAAAGCAATGCGCTACCGCGATATATGTATCGATTAAATTGACCGAGGAGAATATTTGTACAAAGGGCAACAGCAAAATAGCTGGCACTATCATACGCAACATTAAAAGCACGAAAAAATGTTACCCGTGGCCGCGAAATCTAAACCGCGAAAAAGCATAGGCAGCGGGCACGGCAACACACATTGAAACAACAACATTGATAGTCACATAGATTTAAGTGCATTCACATAACCCAGATACCGATCAGGATCAGACAATATAAACCTGAAATATCCAGCGTTGGCGGCATTGGAAACAATACCAGCGACGTATCACCCCGGCCGTGAACACACAGCACCAGGAAGGGAAAGCCCGGACTACGAAGAATGGCTTAATATAATTCAGCGGCACCCAGCCCCTGTCAAAACCAACCCGGATATAGATATTGCCGCCAAAATATCGTGCAGAGAAAAAATAAGACAAACCCGATCGGCAGGATTCCAACCAGCAACAACACCAACAGCGCGGGCGATAAAAACAGCCGGGGAATAAGTGAATGACGGGCGTTGTACATAGTATCGGTTATTATACGGTGTTGAAGTGATCACCAGGTTAGCCGATACCCTTTTTGGTTTCCGGCTGGCCAGGCTTTAATAGTGTCAGTTCGGTTTGATTTCTGACTAATGCCGGAATAAAGTACTACCAACAGTTCAATCCATACGAGCCCTTGCACAGAGCCTGATTCAATAGCATTTTTCGCCTGCAATGCAGAATCTCAACACGCGTTTTTTTGGGTTCGGACTGCTGTGAAAACTAAGACTACAGCACAAAACGTTCATCACACCCGGATTAATAATAATCTGATGATTCAGTTTACAATAATAAAAAGAACATTCAGTAGATCGCAATCCTATGAAGATTGACCCGCAAAACCTGACGTCACAAAAAGACGGAGCAGTCGAGATTGCGAAAGTCGCCGGTGCAAAAATACTTGAGCTGTTTTTACCCGAAATCACCGTGACACAGAAGGGCGACAATACTCCGCTGACCGCAGCGGATCTTGCCGCGAACAAAGTAATCATCCAACAGCTTCAAAAAATCAGCCCCGACCTACCGGTCATCACAGAAGAGTCTTGCGCGGTTTCGATGTCTGAACGAAACGGCTGGGCTACTTATTGGCTGGTCGATCCTCTGGACGGCACCCGTGAGTTTGTTAAGCAAAACGGTGAATTCAGCGTCAACATTGCGCTGATACATCACGGCGTGCCAGTGCTAGGCGTGGTACACGCGCCGGTCCTTGAAATTACTTACTGGGCGACCAAAGGCATGGGGGCATGGAAACAAACCGGAGACACCAAACCCCGCAAGATCAGTGTCCGGTCCGCACCTCAAGACCGTGTCACCGTGGCACTTGGCTGGGCACCAAGGTTCGGCGCCAAAGTACAGCGTTTTCTGGATAACCTGGGGGATCATGGCGAACTGCGCATGGGCGGGGCTTTAAAATCCTGCCTGGTGGCAGAGGGTCGAGCAGATATCTACCCTTGCCTTGGACCGACCGGGGAATGGGATACCGGTGCAGCACAGTGCATAGTAGAGGAAGCCGGTGGCCGGATCACCAACACGCAAATGGAGAACCTGCGTTATAACACCCGGGACACTCTACTCAATCCGGATTTTTTCGCTTTTGGTAAAAGTAACCGGTGTTGGGCGGACTACCTCTGAAGTTTTTTTAAAGAGAAATACGTTCTGCTTTCTTTTTGAATGACTCAACGCTTGTGTCAATCAGCGCTTTCCCGGCCCGGCCCCTTATGGCTCCGTGATACCACTGTTTTTCGTTGGCGTACCGATTCAGAATTCCAATAAATCAACTTCACTTTGGATAGCGTGTCTTAGCGCGTTAACCAATGCACCATAGACAGCTTGACTACGCTCTGTGGTATCCGCGTACTCGTTAAGCTCCGCATCAGTTAACGGTGAAAGCATAAACTCCATTGCATGCAGCGTTCCTTGCCTGAACAAGATTTCCAGCGTATCTCCCTGATCCTTCAGCAGCCCGCCGTATATTTCCTCAGCGTTCGTTTTTTCATTATCCCCACCGTTTCGAAGTTTTTGCAAACAACCACTCGCAAGCCACCCTGCATGCTCAAGGTCGCCTGCAATCGATGCACCTATATCTCCCGCACTGGTATTTTCATAGAGACGCATCACTTGATCCGCTCTGGCAGGCATCGACTGATACTGTTGCATCGCGACATCACTGATATCGCCTTGTTCAAGCTGTGTGACTTTGCGCCCGGTCGAAGTTTCGTACCACTCTGCCAGTTGTTGCGCTTCATCGAACGTGACACGCTGCTTCAAATCGACAGTCATTGTCGAGACCATTCTTTCAGGTAACAGCTGCAACTGTGCCTGCGTGGCATCGCAACGTTGTGCATGACGAGTGATCGCGCGTTGTAGATCAGCATCAAGGCTGCCCGCAATTTGTTCAATACCGGTCAGTGACAACAATTTACTGTAAGGTTGCTCACCTGCGTTAGCCTGAAAACTCAGGGCAAGCAGAAACAGGAATATTCGCATTATTGCTCCCGTGATAACCCTCGTTGACGGCAGTTATCACCCGATCATTAACGGACCGAATTCACAAAACAACAGACGGGACCAAACCAATTCAAGGCGTACCGCCAGTGATGAATACTTGCTTAACCAGAAATCGATTTGCAGCCTTTCCTCATGAATAAGTCTGACCGGAGGCTGTATTGTACGTACTGAAGGTAGAATAGCGATTCAACATCACCCAGAGGCTGAGGATAACAACCAGACACAACTACCGTTCAAACTTTGACTGAAACGACGCCGGTTGATCAAATATTTCAAAGATTGTCTGATTACGACCAGCCTCCTTGGCCCGATAAAGTGCCGCATCTGCCTGCTTTATCGCATCATCGATTTCACTGACCCGGGCACTCAGCGATCCACCAATGGATACAGTGACGCTGAGAGGATTGTCATCAAATACAATAGATTTTGACTCTATAGTTTTCCGAATCCGCTCTGCAACAACATACGCTTCGTCAGGTTGGTGATCGCGTAGAAAGACAACAAACTCCTCACCACCGAAACGACAGATTAAATCCGCACCACGTACTCCCTCGCGCAAAATTGAAGCGACTGTCCGAATCACTTCATCACCGGCCATATGACCATAGGTATCGTTTATCGATTTGAACTTATCAATATCAACCATTAGCGAAACTCCAAAGGCTTCTGGATCTTCGGCCATACGGTTATAGAAGTAATCGCGGGTGGACACATCTGTGAGCCTGTCTCTTTCAACCAGACGTTTTAGCTCAAGCGTTAATTGATAGGTTTCCAGTGACTTTCGACCAACGAAAATACAAATACTCATGGTGATCGCAATGGTGAGCGACAAACTGATTTTCAGCTCCCAGTTCCATTGCTCCCGTGGATAGGCCAGCAACACAGTGATAGCCACCACCGTACCAGCTACCAGAGTGGCAGTGATCGCAAAAAGGAATATGTCTCTGCTATTTTTTATCTTCACCCGAGGGTGTCCTTGCAGTCGCCAACAATGCTTTATCGTCACAGCCCAACCAAAACTTTGACACAGTCGAGTCATTTACCTCAGGCCTGGATAGAATACCGGCTCGACCATGGTGACCAGAGGCAGAGAAGTTCGGCTGCTTTTTCGCGCATTTCCGAAACTAATCCGGTTACACTATGAGAAAATCGGCCGCCGATTAACGGTCGCGCAGAGTACACCGCTAGAACGATCAACCCGATCGTCACAGCAGAATCCCCCTTGCCAGAACCAGGAACCGCACTTTGGATAATGAGGAATTCGATTATATTGTGATTGGAGCCGGTACCGCGGGATCAGTGGTCGCAGGTCGATTATCTGAACAGGGTAAATACCGTATTTGTGTTCTGGAAGCGGGACCGGTAGATCGCAATATTTTCATTCATATCCCCGCTGGGGTTTTATATACGCTGCGCAATCCCACGATTAACTGGATGTATAAAGGCGTACCCAGCCCCGGCTTGAATGGCCGCACAATCAATCATGCCCGGGGTAAAACACTGGGCGGGTCAGGCTCAATTAATGGCCATATCTATAACCGTGGACAAGCGGCGGATTATGACGAGTGGGCTGCTCGCGGAAATAACGGCTGGGGATATAACGATGTCCTTCCCTGGTTTAAGAAAAGCCAGAATATGCTTGGCACGGGTGATGAAAATTACCATGGCACATCAGGACCGTTCACTGTCACTGATATCGATAAGCCTGATTCCCTTTGTGATGCATTCATTCAAAGCGCCCAAACGCTTGGCATCCCGCATAACCCTGATTATAACGGTCAATCCCAGGAGGGCATTGCCTACGCCCAGCGCAGTGTAAACCGGGGCCGTCGTGTCAGTCCCGCACGGGCGTTTCTTTACCCGGCAATGAAACGCAAGAACACCCATGTCATCACAAACGCACATGTCCAGAAAATAGTCATTGAAAATAATAAAGCACAGGGTGTTTGTTATAAACTTGGCGACAAACACTCAGTATCAAAAACCATTAACGCCAGACGAGAAATCATATTGTGTGCCGGTGCTATAGCATCACCACAAATACTACAATTATCGGGAATTGGCGATAAAGATCATCTGAATTCACTGGGTGTTACAGCAGTCCGGCATTTATCAGGCGTCGGGCAGAACCTGCGCGATCACTACGCCGTGCGAACAGTCGCCCGCATAAAAAACCATCGTACAATTAATCTTCAAGTACGTGGACTATCCCTGGTCAAAGAAGTATTAACCTATGCCTTAACCCGCCGGGGAGCACTGGCACTGACCCCTACTCTGGTCTATGGATTCTGGAAGTCCCGGGAACAATTAAACAGGGGCGATATACAACTGACATTCACACCCGCAAGCTACCCGGACGGTGTGCAGTCCGGATTAGATAAGTTCCCCGGCGCTACAATCGCCTGCTGGCAACATCGCCCGTTAAGTGCCGGATACGTGAAAGCCATATCCAATGATGCTTTTGTGTCACCGGAGATTCAAGGCAACTACCTGGCTGAAGCGGAAGATCGTCAGGTATTACTGGCAGCACTGCGCGTGGTCAGAAAAATCATTAACAGCCAGCCATTCAGTAACTACGTTGAGCAGGAAATCTGGCCCGGGGTTGATTGCGTCTCAGATGATGAATTACTTGATCATGCCATGCGCACCGGCAATACCGCATACCACCCGGTGGGTACTTGCCGCATGGGTCTGTCATCCGATCCATCAACGGTGGTTGATGACCAACTCAGAGTCCATGGAATACAGGGACTACGAGTGGCAGATGCCTCTATCATGCCGATGATTCCATCGGCAAATGTAAATGCTGCATCGCTAATGATCGGAGAAAGAGCCGCTGATTTTATTATTAATCAAACACACTCCTGATCATTCACCTTTTAACTGACAACCTCACAGCACGGACTTACTATGCACGAATCTATAGTCAATGTTACCAGCGCACACGGTGAAATCCCCAGCTTCTATGTGGTGCCTGACCTTGATACACCATGGCCGGCAATAGTTTTATATATGGATGCCCCGGGCATTCGTGAGGAACTGCATAATATGGCGCGTCGCATTGCAACCCAGGGCTACGCGTGTATTGTCCCGGATCTTTATCACCGCTACGGCTTAATAAGATTCAACCTTACTCGTCGAAACGAAGGCATGACAAGCGTTCTTCTAGCCGCCTATCACGGCCTGACCGATGCCGACATCAATCAGGATACCGCCGGTGTCATCGGATTCCTTGATAGCCGACCGGAAGTAAAGTCAGATAAAATCGGCAGTATCGGGTTTTGTATGAGCGGACGATTTATTACAACCGTAGCGCAGTGTTTCACCGATCGGTTTGTCTGTGCAGCTTCGCTCTATGGCACCCGACTGGTGACAGACGAAGATGATTCACCGCACCTTCACCTGAAAGAGATTAACGCAGAACTTTACTACGGTTTCGGGAGCATTGATCCTTACACCCCGCCTGATTACCTGGATACTTTTCGCAACGCATTGGAAGCATCAGACACTAAGGCTGAAATGGATGTTTTCGACAATGTAGATCACGGCTATTGTTTCGTAGAGCGCGCACCCTATAACCCCGTAGCAGCAGAGACAAGTTGGAAGAAGGTATTTTCGCTGTTTAAGAGGAATTTACAATAATGAGTAATAGCCAGAAACCATAGGATTCGACCTTTCTGCGATAACCCCGGTGTCATCAATAGGGATTTCTTTGTGAACCACATCACAGAACACGTTCAAGCTGTGATGAAATACCCTTTTGGCCCTCAGTTGCGGTAACTGTGACCCGATACACAATCGAGGACGAGTTGGCTCCGCCGAAGAACACACAACCTGGCTGCTTGCACAGCTTTCAGTGGCGGTGCTTATGGGTCAACCCCAACCAGGGAGAAGCGATGAAGGGCATTATCTTTACCGAATTTGTGGGCATGGTCGAAACCGCTTTCTCTCCTGAAACCATGGACAATGTGTTCGATCGTGTTGACCTTCCTTCGGGAGGCGCCTACACCTCGGTCGGAACTTACAATCACGCCGAGATCGTTCAACTGGCGCTGGCACTGAGTGAAGAGACCAACCTTCCTGTGCAGGATCTGGTCAAAGCCTACGGTGAACATCTGTTTGCTCGCTTCTCGGATATGTATCCCGAATACTTTTCGGAACAAAAAAATACATTCCAATTTCTACATCACGTGGAAAATTATATTCACACCGAAGTACTCAAGTTATATCCGGATGCTGAAGTACCCCGATTCGAATTCCATTCGACCACAGATACCGATATGGTCTTTGACTATCTGTCTTCCCGTCACCTGGGTGATGTTGCAGAAGGGCTGTTGCGGGGGTGTATAGCGCACTTTGGTGAAAGTATTGATGTAGCCAGTGAAGATCTGTCAACACCGGAACTATCCCGGATTCGATTTAGCCTCAAGCGCATTGCCGCAAAGGCCGCCGCTTGAAGACGCCCGAACATCAGCACGATATAGACAGACTGACACGTCGCGCCGATCGTGAACGGCAGTCCCGGCAACAGGCAGAGAAGCTTTTAGAGTCCAAAAGTCGTGAACTCTATCTGGCCAATCAGTCCCTGGTAGAATCATCCAATACGCTTGAAGAACGCGTTCAACAACGTACTGAAGAGATTGAACAGCAAACACGTGAGCTACAAGTTCTGATCAAAGAGCGGGAACGCTTTACCGCTAACGTAACCCATGAGTTACGCACCCCTTTGCAGGGTATTCTGGGCTTTGCCAGTCTGGGAGAAAGTCGCTGCGCTAATGCAACCCCTGAAAAACTGGAGAAATGGTTCAAGACCATTCATCTAAGTGGGGAAACACTGTTAGCCTTGGTCAATAACTTATTAGATATCGCGAAGCTTGATGCGAATATGATGGATATCGTTCATCAGAATTTTACGGTGAATGATCTGTTTCAGGATGTAAATAACGAGTTCGCGCTCAAGTGCAAAGAGAAAAATATTCGACTTGAGCTAAACGCCGACAACGACATCATGCTGGAAGCCGATCAGTTTCGCATGGGTCAAGTGTTTCGCAACCTGATCGGTAACGCTTTAAAGTTCTGCGATAAATCCACCACTATTGAGCTACAAGCCCTGGAGCACAAGGCAACAATAGAATTGCGCGTGATCAATACAGGCCCGCGCATACCCGGCACTGAGGCAGAAACAATCTTCGATTCATTTGTCGAATCAAGTTCAACGCGTGGCAATTCCGGTGGTACAGGACTGGGGCTGGCAATCTGTAAGCATATTATCGAAGCACATCACGGAGATATTCATCTGGACACAAGCCACACCAGCACGTGCTTTGTGGTCGAAATCCCCAAAACCAAGCGTGGTGTGTTCTCAGATGCAGCGTAGGCCAACCGACGATACGTCGTTACCGCTTTAGAAAAATTCTTCAACTTATAGGCACCGTTTAGGTACCACCCCGCTCCGGGCACCATCGATTTATCACACAGAGCCAATGGGAAGCTGTCCCCAAATCTTCAATACGCTAGTCGATACTTTTTTAAAATCGTTAAACCGGAGCATTTTCTTGCGAGCCTTATTTTTTCATGGAAACCGGGATCTGCAATTTTCGGAGATTCCACAAATAGAGCCCGGCCCCGATGAAATACGTCTGAATATCACTGACGCCGGTTTAAGCCAGGCCACCGTTGCAGAATTCATTGACGGCCCGTTTATCGGAAACCTGGAAGATCATCCGCGTACAAACATCGCCCTCCCTATCATCCCTTGCCAGGAGTTTGGTGGAGTGATTGATCGAGTCGGTGCCGGTGTAGATACCTCACTCATTGGTAAAACCGGTGCGGTACTACCCGCTCTACCCTGCGGTACTTGTGCAAGCTGCCAGGCGGGCAGAGATAACCTTTGTGAGACACTGGCCTATCGGGGACTGGTTGGAGCACATGGCGGTTTTGTCGAACAAACAGTGATTCCTCAAGCCGATTTCTTTGAAACAAGTGATAATATTCAACCCAACCTGGTGGAACCCCTGTTAGTCACGCTGCATGCAGCACAACGCTTAAAAAAAGCCAACGACGAGAACCCTATACGGAATCCAGTCCTGATCATGGGCGCCGGATGCATCGGCATCTGCCTGGCAAGCATCCTGAGAGATGCCTACAAAATCCCCGTATTGATCACAGACCCCTTGGAGAACAGACTGGCACTTGCCAACCGCGAAGGGTTCGATACCTGCCCGCACTCAGAAGTACTTACCAGACAAAGTACATTTGATTGGGTCGTTGATGCCGCAGGCAAAGATCCGGGGGGTGAACAGCAACCGCTCGATCAGGCGATTGATCTGTGCAGTGCGGGAGGTACAATCATCGCAATAGGAACTTACTTCGCTACACTGAAAATACAGCCGGCAAACTTTCTATTTCAGGAGATCAGTATTGTTGCCTCATTAGCCTATGATCGTTCAGACGTTACCGAGTTAAAAAACATTCAACAACGGCTGACAACCAATTTCCGGGCGTTTACCACAAAGGTCGCTTTCGAAAATCTAATCGATGAAAGCTACGATATCGCAGAGCTAAATCGCAATGCGTTTACAAGAATCATAACCTCACCAGCAGAAGTGAATTCAACAAGAATCTCCGCCTAGCCTGGCCCTGCCACCGGAATTTCACTAAAAACAGTCAACACTCTCCCGCGATTATTGACGAGTAAAGCAAGACCTTGCAGAATGAACTCTTCCGGAGACAGACCGAGAGTGATCGCTTATGCTTTATTACAACGCCCGGGCAATGCAACGGGTCACTAAATTTTTTTTCGATATCCCTAACGGCCTCTTGTCTTTAAGTCGAGTCATTATCGCGGCCTTTAGCCTGGGCCTGGTTCTACCTGCCATTGCAGCAGAGGATTCCCCGAAGACAGAAACCGACACAAACACTCAACAAGCACTTGATATCGAATATCCCGAATGGTTTAAAACCAGCTTTTTAGAACTGGAAGAAGACATTCTGGAAGCACGGGAGTCCGGCAAGCGTTTAATGCTGGTGTTTCACCAACCGGGCTGCCCGTATTGCAACGCTTTTGTAGAGAGAAACCTTTCACAGAAAGATATAGAAGCATCGGTTAAATCAAATTTTGATGCGATTGAAATTAATATGTGGGGTGACCTTGAGGTGATTGATGTCAACGGCGCCGAATTCACCGAAAAAACGTTCGCCAATCACTTGAAGGTACAGTTCACCCCGACAGTCCTGATGTATGATCAGTCGGGATCAATCGCCCTGCGAATCAATGGTTACTACCCGCCGGATAAATTCAGAGCAGCACTTGACTATGTTTTAGACGAACAACACAACAAACAGTCATTTAACGAATACCTTGCTACCTTAAACCTTGATGACATTACTCCCGCAGTCAGTAAGGAACCATCGACTCAACCGTACCTGTTGGCAGATGACTTCAGCAACAGTGATAAAATCATTCTCCCCGCTAACAACCATAACAAGCCATACATACTACTTTTTGAACAAAAAGACTGCAGCAATTGCACGCAACTGCATGACACAGTATTGAATGATGAGAAAACCCGATCCTATCTCGATCAGTTCGATACGCTAAGAATAGATATGTGGGGTAAAGATAAGATCACCAATCGACAAGGCAATGAAACTACCGGACGCAACCTTGCACGTCAGCTGGATATCAGCTACGCGCCAACCATGGTGATGTACTCGGCAGATCACCAGGAAGTCATTCGTTCTGAATCATGGCTGAAGCAGTTCCACACACAATCAATGATGGACTATGTACTCTCTGATGCCTGGCGGGAACAGCCGAGCTTTCAAATCTATCTACGCGAAAGAGCCGACAAGATCCGCAACCAGGGTGAGGTTGTCGATATCCTTAAATAGCAGCCTTTAATTTTGGCGGGCTGACCAGTTAGCCCAGCCATCTTTATCATACGCAAACCGCTGATCCGTTAATCTGGTTAACGCACCGATGATATCCCCCTGCAACCATAAAGGATCATCCAGGCTTTGCAACCGCTCTATTAGCTGCTTCACCAGTTTTGCATTGTCCGGTTGACCCGGGCTTTCCAGCTGGTCGCTGTAGCGGCCCACACCCACAATAGCAGCAACAGAATCATCAAAATACTTGGCCGCTGAATTTTCTGCTCTGGTGAATGGACGCGCTATTTGATCCAGTGATGGTGACGCCACCCCCCTGATAGCCGCAGTGGTATTAATATACCAGCGAATAACTGACGATCGGTCAAGCTCTCTTGAGCCAAACATTTTTTGCATGCCAGTAGCAGGTAGTGACTCTATTTTTGCCGCAAGGCTTTGCAGCACTACCGGATGCTCATCAAGCTCAAGCTGTTCGATCACGCCGCGCAGTTGATCCAGCTCTGTATCAGGGGCCAAAGGTGTTGACAGAATATCCCACCAGGTGTCAACACGCTGAGTGACGCTTTCGAAGTCGATCGCTTGTGGTGTTTTCGTTGATAGCGGTATGGCAGGCGGTGTATTTATATTTGCGTCGATAGAACTGCTAAATAATGCCCCACCCTGCTTTGACCAGGTACCAACAAAAATAGACCCCTGACTGCTTAACAATGATATGGGCGTGGTATCAAACCGTTGCTGTAATTGCCATTCAAAATCTCTATCAGCAAACCAAAGTGATCCACCGGTTTGATCACTGGTAATAAGGAATATTTGATCTCCATCTACTGATAGCGCTCGAGCACGCCCGGCAGGTAGTTTGACCTCTTTTACCCGGCTACCATCCCATGCAAACAATGATCGCGTGTCGCCCTGATCATTAAACGCGAGTGCCTGTCCGTCAAACACTACGGCTGTTTCTGCGCGATCACCCGATGGCCAGCCACTCACGGGAGTGACCTTATCACCCAAAAGCCTCAGTAGTTTGGGGCGATCATCACCACGCGCCATTGCGCCAAGCAGGCATTCATCGCCAAACGGCATGATCGAAATCATCCGACTAAAGCCTGCGGTACCTTTGGGATAGTCGTAAAGCAACTGCCACTCACTTTCATAAACCTGCAACTGACCGGAAAACGCACCGGTGACTGCCATCAATCGCCCCTGGCACTCCCCCATCGCGTGAACATGAAACGCCCGCCCATCCGGGAAGCTTTTCCAGTCAAACCGTGATCCGTCAGAGAGCGCGTATTCACCACGCCCGGCACTTCGTCGGGGATCTTCAAACGGCAGATACAACTGCCCCCTATAAACCGCAGGGTTACCAACATCCTGAGAGAAAAACGATTGCTCGTATCGGGTTTCCGAGGTACTCAACTGCAGGGAATAGAGATCTGCTGCATTCGTATCTTTAAACGGATTACTGTTGATAAACCATAATCGATTATCAAACAGCACCAACTGGCTGACCCCGCGCCAGGGACCCTCTGACCAGTGCTCCTCAAGCGGGACGAAATCCGATTCAGTGGATGCAACAGCCACCCCGAACACGGAAAGGAATAACCAGGGAAGTGCTATTTTCATCATCATGAGTGGATAGTAAACACCGTTGTTTAAAATAGCCGTTGGTCTATTCACCATCAGACAAACCTTATAAATTTACAACTCAATAAGGCATTAGAGACACGGAAAGGTTCCAGCGAGTATCCTGTCAGTATCTGATGGCTCATCCACACCAACTCATTGCCTGACAGCACGACGGAATATCGCTTGCCCCCTGCCCCTCATCACCAGTCAGATCAAAGCCGCGTGGCTATTTTCACGATTGTATTTACTGTGTTCGCACTCGCACTGGGGGACGCAATAATCAAAGGCATGAGCGCCAGCTTTACACTATGGCAAATATTCTGTCTGCGATCAGCTGTTGTTGTGCCTGTCCTGATCATCGCACAGAACTTCCAGTATAAAAACACCGCCATCAAGCCTGTGCATTCGGGATGGACCCTGCTACGAAGCGCAATGCTCACCCTGATGTGGGTAAGTTACTACGCATCGCTCCCCCATTTGAGTCTCGCTGCAGCTGCCGCAGCGTACTACACGCTGCCACTCTTCATCACCTTATTCGCCGCGCTATTTCTAGGCGATACTATTGGTAGAAACGGATGGCTTGCTATTGTTATCGGGTTCATTGGAGTGTTGCTGGTATTACAACCAAGGCCGAGTGATTTTAACTGGTATGCACTACTGCCAGTCTGCTCAGCGATTCTTTATGCACTCGCGATGATACTCACTCGTTCCCGCTGCAAAGGCGAGAATATAGTTGTGCTGTCGCTTTGGCTGAATCTCACCATGCTATTCAGCGGCGTGATAGCAAGTATCATTTTGCTGATTCTGCAGCCGACTCAAGGATCTGCCGGTACAGAATTCCTGACAGGACAATGGACCAGTATGGGTTCAACAGAGTGGCAGGTGATCGGCGTATTATCGATGGCCATCCTCATCGGGAGTATCGGCGCTGCCTTTGCCTATCAAAATGGTGAGCCTGCAACGATCGCCACTTTTGATTTTGCCTACGTGGCTTTTGCGGTTTTCTGGGGAGTGATTATTTTTAGTGAAGTCCCGGGGATAACAACTGCGACAGGCATGTTGTTGATTGTGATTGCCGGTGTGTTCGCCGTTCGATCAAAAGCAAAACCCGCCACCAATGCTAATCAGTAGCACACTTTCAACTTAACCCAAAATCATAAATGAAAGCACCGTTACCGGTGCTTACAGATATCAACCCTGGTAGCGACTCATCACCAGAGAGGCATTAGTGCCACCAAAACCGAAACTGTTAGACATCACGGTATTTAGCTCTGCATCTTCAATATTGGTTCGAACGATATCTATATCACCCGCTTCCGGATCGAGCGTTTTTATATTGGCAGAGGCAGTAATAAAGTTATTCTGCTGCATTAACAGGCAATAAATAGCCTCCTGCACACCTGCCGCACCCAATGAATGGCCGGATAATGATTTAGTCGAGCTGATCTTCGGTGTTTTATCACCAAACACTTCAGTAATAGCACGCAGTTCAGTCACATCGCCCGCAGGGGTACTGGTGCCGTGTGCATTTAAATAATCAATGGGCTGTTCTATGCCTTGCATGGCAAGTTGCATACATCGCACTGCGCCCTCACCGGAAGGAGCCACCATATCCTGCCCGTCTGATGTCGCACCGTAGCCGACGACTTCAGCATAAATATGTGCCCCGCGTTTCAATGCGTGCTCAAGTTCTTCGACAACCAGCATACCGCCGCCACCGGCGATAACAAAACCATCACGGTCTGCATCATAGGCTCGCGATGCTTCTTCGGGGGACTCGTTGTACTTAGACGATAACGCACCCATCGCATCAAACAGGCAACTCATTGTCCAGTGTTCTTCTTCGCCGCCACCGGCAAAAACGATATCCTGTTTGCCTAATTGAATCTGTTCGACTGCATGCCCGATACAATGCGCACTGGTCGAACACGCCGAAGACATTGAATAATTCACACCCTTGATTTTGAAAGGCGTGGCAAGACAAGCAGAAACGGTACTGCCCATGGTCTGAGTGACCCGGTATGGCCCCACACGGCGAATACCTTTTTCCAGCATGATATTGGCGGCTTCAACCTGGCTTGATGATGCTGCACCACCAGACCCGGCAATAATTCCGGTGCGGGTATTCGATACCATATTGTCGGCTAAGCCGGAATCATCAACGGCTTGTTGCATAGCGATGTAGGCATAGGCTGCAGCCCCGCCCATAAAGCGCATCTGCTTGCGATCAATATGTTCTTTAAAATCAATGACGGGCGTGCCTGCGATGTGACTTCGCATACCAATTTCCGCATACTCGGGTTTCGCCGAAATACCGGATTGTCCAGCACGTAATGATTCCGCAACCTGCTGCTTATCTGTCCCGAGACTGGAGACAATTCCGATCCCGGTAATAACCGCTCTTCGCACAATCAACCCTCAGTATATTGAGCCCGAATGGTACCACGCGCACCATAATGCAACATCGAATAACCGGGGATTAAAGTCGTAGGTAACCACGACTTAATTTTCAAAGAGAACGAGTGGGCTACCGTCTGGAGCCACCGGACAGGCTTAGACCCTATCCAAACACCTTTTGCAACAAGACAGAAGTACGACTTCCCGGGTGCACGCGAATGGACTGCTCTTCTTTTTCCATGTAGTTGAAAAAGCCATCAAGGCTTTGCGCCACTACATGTTCGGTCAGATCAGTTTGCAGGTTTTTCACCATGGGCAGGTTCACAACACGACGCGCGATCTTGTTACTGGCGTCAGTCGCGCCTGTCTCAATCAGAAGATCATTGACGATGGGCTTCAGCCGCTTTGCAAGCCGACCATTTATTCGCTGTCGAAGGTGCTGCGTTGCAGCAATATCATGCCCACCCAGAATAGCGCGTGGATCATCGAATTCAAGCCGATCAACCAGTCGCTTGATCAGTGTACGAGTGGCCGGAGCCGCTGACAGCGCTGCCTTGTTGAGTTGCAGCTCCAGCTTGTCGAACTCTGCGCTATAACCAATACGAGAGGCTATTTTCTGAGCCTTCTTCCATGCAGGAGGAAGCTCAATACGAAGGTTGGAACCACTGTAGCCCTCTTCACTAAAGCGCAACAGGACATTTTCAGCCCCTAGCTTCAATGCTTCCCGAATAGCGGCTGAAATTTCGGCAGGGGTTAGATCTGTTCGATTGGCACGCGCGGCAGCTTCACGACCATATTGGGGCAGCGCCCCGTTGGCCGCATCAACCAGATTGTCCAGCACGCCCGCATGAATATTCTGCGTAGCACTACCAGAGATGATGGCGATAAAAGCAACCGGCACAACAACAGTATTTTTTATTTTTTTTATCACTGTTTTTTGAAACCTGGTTCATTTTTTAAAACACGTGGGCTCGCGATTGCACTGAGTGCGCGCGACTTCCCTGAGCACGGACAAATTCTCACAATATTCAGTCTGATAAAAGTTAAAAGAGGCGCAATTTACATTGCATTACATCAATGCTGGATAACGCATACAAGCAGTGGATATTTCGCTGACTCAAAACACAAGAGCCCAAAAAACCCAAAAAAAAGCCCCGCGAAAGCGGGGCTTTTTAAACTACCGGGCAGGCAGTCTTACATCATGCCACCCATACCACCCATGCCGCCCATATCAGGCATTGCAGGAGCAGCTTCGTCCTTAGG
>JAYJMJ010076436.1:0-19675 GCA_036873875.1 Laminaria ephemera | reverse complement strand
AGTGACCCCGGATCTGAGTTACGACTAGGGAGGGAGAAGGAGAAAGTAAAAGTGCGAAGATAATAGATGGGATGAGCCAAAAAAAAAAAAAAAAAAGTCTTTAAATGTGTTTTGTTTTTGTTTGTGGTGCGGTCTTTCCACTTTTTCATGTCCTCCCTCCCTTCACGGGACGCCGTTAATATATACATTCCTTTTCTCTGCTTGTACATCATAAGCGCCCTTCTGTGAACCTACCTCGGCGCGGCTATCTACCAGTGGATGCATTTAACAACATGGTGGGGATCTCGACTGTTACGTGGTGGAGCTCGCAACGGCAACAGCCGCTCGGACCCAAGGCGTAGAGGATTTACTCGACGTACCTCGTGGCCTGCAACTCTCTGCATTGTTTTTACACGAATCGAGGCTCACAACCTATTGGCGTGGTACTCGCATGTGGCTTGTGGTACGACTACTTCTGAGTGGCGGCAGAGAGTCTGGATAAAAGGCAGGCACTCAGGCAGCGTTACACGACTCTGGCAGAACGAGAATCGCCTTAGTAGACCAGGTGGATGAAATGGCGCTCCAAGGCCTGTTATGCTGACTGTCGTCGATGAGGAGGCGATAGGAAGAGGGAAAGGAGAGCGAGAGAGAGCCCATGATGCAGGATCGATCGATCACAGCTAAACAGAACCACAAATAAAAAAATACCATGACAAGACGTTACCATCCTGATGCTACAACAAAACGCCTTCGGACTAATGTCTAACCGGTTTTTTGCGCTTCCACCGCATGAAACCGTAAGAACTGCCCGCACAATCTGAACACACTAGCAGTCGTATATCAGCAGGTTCCACCGCTGTGCGCTACGACTGATATCAGATGACTATGCCATCAACAGATAATCGATAGGCCACTGACAATTTTTGTCGATCAAAGTAGCTTTCCTCAATACGACCCCGCGATGGACATTACACATAGTCAGCCAAGCCGTGTCCAGTGACCGCTGTGTAGGTAACTAGCCGTCTTCGAAGGCAGTCATATACAGTCAACAAACAGTACAACAGCACTGGCGCGACGCGTTCAAAGTGCAGCAACACCACTCAAAACAATATTCAGAGAGACGTGACACCGGAGCCTCTTTCGCTCTTGTACAAGAGCCTGACAGGGGTCCTGTCGGCCAACGAATGCGGTCGAACAATAATATCATGCTTGTTTAAGGTGGTCTATTTCTACCTTACCCTTCCCTGCCCTCTCCACCCGACAGGTGCGAGTTCTGCGATGACTACGTGCAGGTCCTGACCACCGGCTACCGCCCCGACATGACCACTTTCACCCCAGACGGAAGGCGTATCCTTACCGCTAACGAGGGCAGGCCGGTGAGACACAAGTAGCATGCGAGGTTAGGTATGTGTTTTTGCGTGTGAAACAGCAATCTTGTACCATATTGGCACAGTAAGAGATATTAAACAGCAATCCCGTACTATATTGACACAATAAGAGATACCATGGCACCGCGCCTGAAAGGACGTCAGTAAATGTCAAACCCCCTCCCTCCCGCGTGCATCTCGCTACGGTGCATTGGCCATTCCCTTCGCTACTACGCATATGGACAGTTGGACTACACCAAGGCGGAGAACGACCCCGTTGGTTCGGTGTCGATCTTCAAGCGCCAATGGCCCACGGAGACGTACCATGAGGATTGCGAAGTGGGCTTCGAACAATTCGACGAACCCCACCGCACAAGGACGCTGGTCGAGCGCGGCATGCGCGTTGGCGGCCAGAACTTCACAACCTTTTCCATGGTATGATCAGCGTTCTGCGCATTACTAGTGATCTACCTGTTGCTGTTATTAACGATGCTGTCGTCGTTGCAGCTATTTTTGGTGTCGCTGGAGTTGGCGCTGTACGTACCACTGCCGTTGTTGCTGTCGCAAATGCTGCGGCTCCTGCTGCTGCTGCTGTTTCGGGTAAACATGAGTTACAACATCGCATGCGAACTGTGTGAAACCTCTTTCCTCCCTCTCCCCCTTGCAGTGGCCGCCTTTTCTTTCCGCGTGTTTAACGTCGATATACGCATTTGATGTCCACACACGCACCTCTGCCCATCCGACGCGCGGCCAGGACATGGAGCCTGAGTACATCGCGGTCACAAAAGACAGCAACACGGCCTACGTAACACTACAGGCGAGAAACGAAAGCACACAGGCCACCGTAGGGAGATCACTGTTAGGGACTCTTATTTCAGCGCCCCAGGGCCTCTCGCACGAGTGGCTACCGTGATGCTTTGCACATCTTAAGCGTTTGTGTTTTCAAGTTTCGCGATATGCAGAGCCACGAGAGTATTTGATGCGTTACATCGTACCTGGTAGCGTTCTTGAGCGAGGTGCAGTGTCGTTCGAGCTAGTGGTTTAAACCCGGCATTGAAAGTGGGGTTACCCCCCCTACTGTAGGTTGAGTCAGAAACTTCAAAGGGTTTGGGCAAGAGCCACTCCAAGCGTGTCGAAGCCTCACAGGCAGCAATCCACTCCTGATAGCGCCCGGATTCAGATCATGAAAGGGATCGCTGAAAGCGGAACTCATGATATATTCGGGGACCCTTTCACACGGCGGACAGAGCAGATCTCTATCCATGATATGTGCCTTTTAGGGCAGACAGATCCCTAGTTGATAAGATCTGCACAGCCTATAGATCGTGGCGCCGAGTGAGAGCCGGATAACCTGAATGATCTAGCACATGCTTCCTGCGTTGGATCTGCACTCCACAGATCCTGCAGAACATAGCATAACGACAGATACAGGATATTGATGACCTAGATACGCGATTTGTCCGATGTGTGATTTTTTGGGAACCATTTTAGGATTATTCAGAACACATGCTGGCACCCTTTAGAAACGACACAGACAGCATAAGGGTATTTTTGGGTCTCTTACAACCCGTCTTTATTTTTTCTGGTCGTTTTGGTTTTTTTGAGGGCCCTCCTTGGAAGAAAATGTTGTTTCGCCCTTCCGAGTGTTGTTCTAAACCCATAATATATTATTGCTTGTTGGCTTTGCTGCTGTCTGGGGGTCAGTCACGACGAATAAGACCCGCCCCCATCGACTACGCAGACCTTCTCGTCCCGAGTACCGTTTTGCGCTTGGGCCCCATTCAAGCAGGTGATGCTCTCGTTGACTACTTCAATTTTATTTTTTGTAAAAGACATTGTTCCCGCAAACACGGCCCGCATGCTTTTCGTATCAGGAAAACAACGCCGTGGTAAAGATTGACATCAAGGACTGCGAAATCAGCTGCATGTTCCCGCTCGGCTACAAGGTGTGACGCAGTGGTAGATCGAGGCTATGGTACGGGGGTCGCTTTTAATCAATTTGGTTTCTGGCCGAGGGGCCTCCTCAACCCAATATCTTCGGATACCGTTTGTGTTTAATCGTGTAAGGTGTGTGCGTTTTTCTCATGTTATCCTCCGACGGATGGGGAAAAATAAAGCTTAAGCTCAACCACACTTCCACGTATTTTCATGTGCCGTAGGTGTGTCGATTTAACTCAAATGCGTTCGCGATCCAGCGTTAGCTGGCGTATCGTTCAGTTCCCGTGGCAAGGACCATGTGTTGTATATTATGACACGGTATTATTCATCGGGCTGCACTCTCAATTTTTGTTAAGGTTAGCGTTTGGGCGAGCCAGAGCGCCCCTCACGTTAAAAGCCTCGGATGAAATGGGTGCACCTCTACTGTACCATTCGCCTGGTATTACGCGGGAACACAGCAATCAGAACCAAAAATGGCCAGTAAAAACAGGGGAACATATAGGTTTTCGTGTGTTTCATGGGTTCTATATACTATGGTCTTCCGTAATAAAAAAATGGCATTGGAGCCAACGCGGCATGTCTTTGCCTTTGTCGAGGCGTGCCAGCGCCCACAGGCCATGTAAAACAGTATCACTGTGTACGAAATGCAGCGGAGGGTTCCCAGTAGTGCCGGTATATGCCGGCCCAATGTACCGGCACTATTGGGAATAGGGTTACTATAAGAGAGTTTCCTGCAAGAGAGTTCCAGTAGTCCCACCAAGCGATTTCACCGGCACTACAGAGAGCAGTGGTAAAACTCTACCGGCACTATTGGGAACCCCCCACTATATCTCTCAATGCCCACGGTGTCTGTTTGTCAGCTGCCGAGTGTTGTTTTCATTACAATAGACCTGCCTCCATGGTGCCGGTTGCCCGATATAGTGCCTGTGAAATCGCTAGACAGATGACTGGAACTTTCTAGAGTAACTATCTATAGTAACCCCATTCCAATAATGCCGGTGCTGTGAATAGTGCCGGTACATTGGGCCGGCACACACCGGCACTATTGGGAGCCCCCCACCGTACTTGGTACAGCGCAATATGATTGAACACAAACGGTATTGCAAAGGTAGTGGGCTAAGGAGGCCCTATGCAAAACTCAGCTAATCTTGAACTGCGCGCGTACACACGACGGCTGTCGTCTGATTCATGGTTTGAATGGTCGTCGTCGTGGAACAAAGCTAAGCACACCTTTGCAAGAATCAACCCATCTTCAACTGCGTGCGTAGACACGACAGCTTTGGTGTGATCATACGTTTGAATGACCTTCGGAGTTGTGAGAGGCGAGCTTCCAAGAAGAATCTTACCAAATTATGTAAACCTCAATCAAGCGTGAATTGCGCGCGTACACACCGCGGCTTAAACTTGACTCGGCGTTTGGACCATCTTTGTCCGTGGCACAGGCTTGGGGCAACGGTGTGAGGTTCGACGCGTCAGACAAGGACGATGGAATCAACCTCCAGGACTGGCCGACGGTGAAGGGCATGTATCAACCCGACGCCATCAAAACCTTCAAGACAGCGGGGAAGCATTGTGAGTACTGTACGACTAAACCCACAGTGTCAAAAGTCAGGTACGAAGAACACATGTTTGTTTGGCCGAATTGATTTGCTTAGGGAAGCAGGCGCGGTTCCTAATTCAGAAAGGATCGACCCAGATACTATTGATAATTGGTACGGCAGGATGGAGCCAAGAACTAGGCAGAGCGTTTGAAGAGACTACTGCAGTCCGTGTTTGAGATTTCTCTTATAAAAGTTTACTTCAACGTTCGTGTGAGGCACCGTGTCGTTCGTTTCGAGGCAGTCGTGTACGCCCCCCCACCTACCCCATCCCATGAAGGCGATCCAACCCGGGTTTTCTTCACCGCAGACATTAAACGGCCTCCGCACTTCGGCGTATGAACAAGCAGTGAATGCTGCCACGTTTCTCTCTTGCCTCTGAGGCCACGCTCAGTGCGTATTCGTACGCAGTCGGCGCACGGAATGCATGCGCAGTAAGGCACTGCAAGGGAAAGTACTACAACGAGCAGCGAATGGCTGGAAAACCTTAAATGAAACAAGATCCGCGAATCGGTTCGTTGCATATTTTAACTTTTTTCGTGAACGTGTCTTGGTTCCGTGTCTCTCACATGCCCTCTCCCTGTCCCCGACGTACGCTACGATAGAAGTGGCGCCCATGTTTCCTGCAGCTCCTCATATGGGCAGATTTCCCACCTCACACATTCGTCGACTTCGAGAAAAATGGAAGCGCACCCCGACGAACAATCCAAAGGCCTAGGGATAGAACGTTAAACACAAGACGTTTCAACGATGTTCGGTAGCTTCCTCAGTTGAGGAGCCTCGTCGATCAGAAATAGTTTCAGCTAAACCTGGAACTCCTATCATAGCAAGCGTCCTCCGGCGAGTGTAACTAACACCCCTTGAGCAAGAAGACAGTCAGTACGGCTATGTACGACCTACCATGTGCTCACCCGGTTCGTACCGCATAAGCGAAAAGGATGCGACCGACGCCTCCCTCCCCCCTCCCGCTCCGTCTCGAAAGACATACGTGGTCAATAGTCAAATGATTAAGGCAAGCAAAACGGGTACGATCCCTCTCCTCTCCACCCCCCACGGTGCTCCGTCTCGAAAGGGATGCATGGTCAATGCTCAAATGACTAAGGAAAGCAACAAATGAGTACGCCGCCCCCCCCCCCCCCCGCCCCCCTCCGCTCCAACCGCTCCTCCTGTACACAAAAACCTCTAAGATTTTGTTACGGCTAACGAGGGCGACAGCCGCGAGTTCGGCGACGACGAGGACGACGAAGACTACTACACCGACGAGATCCGTGTCGAAGACTTGGCCGTGGAACTCGGGGTTGACGCCACCGAGTCGCCATACGATGAAACCAACCTCGGCAGGCTGAAGGTGCGTACGTCCCCTGCCGCACGATGCTACAGTAGTACAGTGGAGATCCCTCTATAGTGCCGGTTGAATACTGCCTGTTGCCGGTGTAGTGCCGGTGAAATCGCTTGACACGACTGGAACTATAGTAATATCGGTATTGGTAGTATACTCAATAGTATCGGTGTCTGGTACGCTGCTGATATTGTTGGCTGGCACATACCGGCACTGTACGGTGACCACCACATTAATCACGACAGCGCTGTGATTCGGCACCTTGAGGGAATGTCCAAATGATCCATCTCGTTGTTCAGGGCCCATCGGGTGATTGGGCAGGCCAGTATGGGCATTGGGTAGGCCAGGATGGTCAATACTCGAAGGCCCAGACGTAGTGGTAGAACACAACACATGTTTGAACGCGAGTGCTAACTTGTGCCGGAGAAGAAATATACTGCGTCCATGTCTCTCGCCTGGTGCCCGATTTCGACGAAGCCCGGCTCGGTGGGGCGTCGAGGTTGATGCGACGCGTTCGCCGACCCCCAAGGCGACGTACATGCAGCAAGCGTGTGTATGCCACCGTGTGTATCAATTATTTCAGAGTATGTTGCGCGACAACCTGAAGAAATGGCTGTTGATTTAGCGTAGAGCGCAGCAGCCCTACCGCAGCGGCCCTACCGCAGCAGCGTAATCAAGGGACCTCTGTCTGTGCGTATGCCGGTGTTCGTTTGTTTCCTCGTGCAGGTGACGACGACGGGCCCCTTCGCCGGCGACATGAACGACCTCTACGCCTTCGGCGGCAGGTACAGTGTGCCATACGAACGCAAGCCAAAAGCAAATAAAAGTGCCTGGTTGCGTGGGGGGGAGAACCTCGCGTTGGTTGTATGCAGCGCACACAGGCGATGATTTCAGTTGGTAAACGTACGCGTGAGCAGAGAGAATTTGAATGGTGCAAAACCGTTTAACCCAGGTATGTTTATCCCACCTCAACAAATTGTGGCAGATTGTGCTGTAGCATGGCTAGCTTGGTGTTTCTGCCCAGAACATCCCGGCACTGTTGCTTGCGCATCTTAGCACCCACAACAAACCCGCCCGTTTCACGGCTGCAGAAACGCAACCGACCCATGCTACGATAGACGTGATTCTAACGTTTCTGAGGCTCCTGCCTACCTTACACAATCACCAACTGTGAGAAGACTTGAAGGTGCAACCGGATGAACGATTCCTCCATGGTCTTAGGTATTCAACGAACAATATTGTTTGAAACATGGAAGATATTCCAACGACATTGTGTGAGGTATTGACGCGTGCCACGATAGAGGAAAACACCTTTTGGCTGAAACGTTTTCTAAGTGACGGGGCTCCTTAAACCCAAAACCGTCGGAATTTTGTCTTATTGTTGACGCGTGCTACTAATAGTACACTAGAGGTAGCACTTTTGGCTTTTTTTTTTTTTTCTGAATAACGGCGCTCCTTAAACCCAAAATCGTCGGGATCTCATTCTTGTTTTGCAGTCTGATTTTTTTTTATACCTAAGCAATGGGTTTGTTCACGGGGTTGCCCTTTCAGTTTAACCAAAATCAGTTTGCGGGTGAGGTTCGGAGCTCCTCAAGTGAGGAACCTCAGAAAAATACTGGTGCACCTCTATCGTAGCACGTGTCTGTTTGCATTTTTTATCGTAGTGTACCTAGGCCATGGGGATCGTTCATCGGATAGCACTTTTATTGTTTCCCCAAATCAGTTTTGGGGGAGGGGTTGAGCTCCTCAGGTGAGGAGCCTCGGGAAAAAAGTGGTGCACCTTTACCGTGGCGTGTGTCTCCCATCGTGTAGAACCCTGTCTGTCAGAAATACGTTTTTGCCAAAAAGAGGTACAGTACCCCCAGCCTACGAAGCACGTGTCAACTCCAGACCGCTCGCCGTAACGTTCGCGTACGAAAGCCTCCCTGGGTTTCCACAAACGCCGCCTACTGATTGATCCTCCACCGTATTTGCCGCTCCGTCTCTTCAACGGGTCGCCAGGTCTATCTCGATATTTGACGGCAATTCGGGTGAACTGGTGTGGGATAGCGGGGACTTCATCGCGACGTACATCGCCGATTCGGACAACGGTTTCAGCGAGCTCTTCAACTCCAAGGGGGGTAAGCAGAGAAAAAATGGAATTGGCCGTTTCGTGTAGTCGCTGAAGGTCTAAATCCAGCGTCGAACAGTAGGGTGTTTGCGGGATACGATATTTTTTGTTGGGCAGGAAACATATAAAAGCAGTATTGAAACAGACGTATATCACAACCCAAGGCCAACCGAACCCACAAAAATACAGCTAAAAACGGCCCAAATGGCTCTTTTTGCCACAGCCAATAAAATATTTCTTGGGTTGGGCTGGTCGGGACAACTCCAGCCCAACTACTAGCGAACAAATTTCACCAAACATTGGGCAACACCCAATCAGGTTTTGATGTTTTACGGTTTCATTCTTTTTTCCAACCCAACATCACTTGGTAATCGCAAAACACCCTAGTGTTTGTGTTTGTGTTGGTGGTGCTGGAAGCGGTGCTAGTATTGGTGGTGTTAGCGGTGGTGATTGTGATGACACGTGCCAACGGGTTTACCACTGCAGTCACTAAGCATGCTACGATAGGGATAGCAGTTTTGGCAAAAATACTTTCTGAACTACGGGGATCCTTAACCCGAAATCGTCGGAATTGCTTTCTTTTTTTTTATAAAATATTAAAAATACACTACAGCTGTGAGATCTAGGATTTCGTCGAAACCCATCCTTGCAAGCTGTGTGTGATACTCCGATCGCGCGTGTTACGGGTTGTGTACGTCCTCACGAAGAATATGGATCGGCGACTCCCCTTAGTGCTAGTTAGCACTAGGGTCAACAGTGTGATACGAACACGTCGATCTTAATCAAGCTGTGCACGGAAACTATAAACTTCTTAGAGGGGGACAAAATCTGACAGCTATAGGGCGGAAATTTTGACTGCTATAAGAGGTAAAACTATACACGTCTTACTACCGTCGAAACTATAAACTTCTTAGAGGGGGACAAAATCTGACTGCTGTAGGACGTAAAACTACGCATATGTTGGTGAGGGGACAGGGGACGGGGGACGGGGGACGCGTGCTACGATAGAGGTAGCACTTTTTGGCTGAAACGTTTTCTGATCGACGGCGTTTCTTAACCCCAAATTGTCCGAATTTCGTTCTGTTTTTGCAGTAGTTTTTCACGTATACCTAGGTCATCATCTCATTGTTCATCGGGTAGTACTTTTATTCTTCCTCAAATCAGTTTTGGCGAGGAGGATAGAGCTCCTCAAGTGAGGAGCCTCAGAAAAAAAAAACGGTTCATCTCTACCGTAGCATGCGTCGGGGGAAAAAACAAAATGCAATAATTTTCTTTGAATAACTGGACCGTGAGATTGTTCATCGGGCGGCACTGCTATTTTTCCCCAAACCAGACTTTGGGAGAGGTATAGAGCTCCTCAAGTGAGGAGCCTCAGAAAGAAAATTGTGCACCTCTATCGTTGCATGCGTCTATGTCTCCCCCAAACACTGATTTGGGGGAAAACAAAAGTTCTACCCGATGAACAATCCCATGGCCTAGGAATACAACAGCAAAAATTGTTCTAAAACCAGAATGAAACTCCGACGATTTTGAGTTAAGGAGCCCCGTCATTCAGAAAAAAGTTTCAGATACAAAAGTGCTACCTCTAGCGTAGCCCGCGTCTGATGCTAGCGGTGGCCTCTGCGGTAATATGTGATTTCTCAGTCAGTTTACCCAACCGGTGGTGGGCAAGGCACGTGCAGTGTAGGTCGCGGGCAAGCTCAGTCTACAGTCGGCGATGAAAAAAAGCAAAAAGGGCCAGAGGACGCGCCTCTGAGGCCATGAGGCAAACCGGGAGGACCAGGTTAGCGGTACCATAAGATAGATAAATCCACTGGGACTTCTCGCATTGGCAAGCGTTAGTTGTATGACGGGCCTGTATTCGGGCTTCACGATCCAGAGGGGTTAGCTGCAGTTGCGTTTTCTCATTTCCTTGTAAGGGACACATGCTACGGTAAGTAAAGGTGCCCCATTTTTTTCCTGAGGCTCCACACTTGATGATGTCTCTTTTTTACCTCACCCAAAAACTTAATTCGAGCAAACTGAAAGTACAACCCGATGACTAAACCCATGGCCTAGGTATAAAAAAACATCCATATTGTAAAACGATGATGATATTCCGGCGATTTCGGATCAAGGAGGCCCCGTCAATCAAACCATATAATTGCCAACAAGCGCTACCTCTATCGTAGCACGCATCCATGCTACGATAGAGGCACTTGTTGGCCAAAATCGTTCTGAACGACAAGGCGCCTTAACCCAATATCGTCAGAATTTCATTCTTTTTTTTTGCAGTAATTTTAGCTGTATACCTACAGTAGGCCATGGGAACGCCCATTGGGGAACCCTTTTTATTTTCCTCCAAAACAGGTTTTGGGAGAGGTATGGAGCTCCCTAAAGTGAGGAGCCTCTGAAAAACATTGGTGTACCGCTACCCTAGCATGCGTCAGCACGCGTCAAGGGGTTGACCGAAACTAAATAAGGAGGGTACCCGCTTTTGACGCGTGCTACTAATAGTACGATAGATGTAGCACTTTTTGTCTTTTTTGTTTCAGAATGACGGGGGTCCTTAACCCAAAATCGTCGGAATTTCATTACTTTTTAGCAATATTTTTCGTTGTATATATATATATGGGCCATGGGATTCTTCGTCGGCGAGCACTTTTCGTTTTATCAAAATCAGTTCTTTGGTGCGGTGTAGAGCTCCTCATTTGGGAAGCCTCAGAAAATAAACGGTGCACGTCTACCGTAGCATGCGTCTTTTTCAATACCAAGTTTAGAGCACTCACGACGCGTGCTACGATAGAGGTAGCACTTTTCGGCAGAAACGTTTTCTGAATGACATGACGGGGCTCCTTAACCCAAAATCGTCGGAACTTGACTATTGTTTTTGCAATAATGTTAGTTGTATACCTAGGCCGTGGTATTGTTCATCGGTTACTCGTGGCACTTTTGCCTTTCCCCAAATCAGGTTTTGGGAGAGGTATAGAGCTCCTCAAGTGAGGGACCTCAGAAACAAAATGGTGCACCGATACCGTAGCATACGTCTCGCGCGAGTCGCTTCGTCCCTACAGTGGCTCAAACACGGGCACATGTGTTTTGACGGCGCAGCGTAGCCAGCCAACAATTTCATGACTGTGTGGTTATCGCGAAACCGAAAAGGCACGAAAAAATTAGAGTAGCCACTCGAGAGAGTGGTTTCGACTCGCTGAAAAACGAGGCCCTGAGAATGAAAACCCCGAATTTTAGCCTTGGTCGGTTCACAATCGGACGCGTGCTACGATAGAGGTAGCACTTCTCGGCGTTTTTGTTTCTGAATGACGGGGCTCCTTAACCCAATTTCGTCGGACTGTCATTCTTGTTTTACAATATACGAAGTATATATTTTTGTATTCCTAGGCCATAGGTTTGTTCATCGGGTTGCACTTCCATTCTTATCAAAAATCGTTTTTTTGGGTGAGGTTTAGAGCTCCTCAAGTGAGGAGCCCGAGAAAAAAATGGTGCACCTCTATCGTAGCGTGTGCCATCGCCCCGTTGCTGCCTTTTCTGTGACGAGTGTGTTTGACGGTTCGGTTGGGTGCCTGCTCCTTGTGGCTGAATGTGACAAATAATTTCAGTGTTTACTGTAACATCGAATCAAGACTTTCGAATTTTGATCCCAGGGTATGGTAGTGCTGATTAGTTCTAATGCGCACCGACGACAGCAGATATATGTGAAATACAGCTGTAGTTGTGAAAGGATGTACATGTGCAGCAGAGGCAGCGACAGCAGCACCAGCATCGGCAGCAGGACTGACCAAACCAATACACTGACACAGGGGAAGGTAGTGCGTGCACGAAGTCACGGCTTTTCGAGCGGGCAACACATGGACGCTGTGCACCGTCGTAACGGTGCGTTCTATGTTAAGGCATCGGCGTTGCAGGAGCCACGCTAACTCTTTCGGGACCCCGATACAGCGACCGAAAACATGCCATGAAATGAATACCATTGACTAATACTCACAACGAAAATATTAAAACTACTAACATTCACAGAACATACCACCACGTGCCTGGTCTCCATCATCTCTTTAGGTCCCGTACCATACGGGCAGTATCATAGACCCTATTCATTATGCGGTCTAAAAAACTGCCTAAGCCCACCTGATCCCCGTCATCTCCTTAGGTCTAACATCATACGTGCAGCAGTCCTATTCATTATACGATCTAAAAATCACCCACAATCCCCACACTGGCAATAACACTATACCGGTACCAGGTATATATAAAGCTGGTGCGTTCCACAGCGGTCAGATTGTGCGTCCCATAGCCGTCAGATTTCGTCTCCCTCTCAGAAGCTTACAGTTTCCGTGCACAGCTTGATTAAAGACCGACGACGTCTTCGTATCACACTGTTGGCCCTGGTGCTAACTAGTACTAAGGGGAGTCGCCGACCTACAATCCTTCATGAGGATATTCACATCCCACAACACGCGGGATCGGAGTTTCAAACACAGCTTGCAAAGACGAGTTTCGACGAAATCCTCGACCTCACAGCTGGAGTGTATTCTTTTGTTTTTCACAAAAAATGGTATTATCAACCATCTACCAGCCGCGTGCGAGCATGCAGCAGTACGAGTAGGGTCATGCTGGGCCCGCATTTTCCCTCTGAACTGCCGAAGGGGTTGTCACGCGTGTTACGATGGCGGTGTGTCCCGTGTCGCTCGAGTCCTTGCATCGTACGGCGGACACAAAAACGTATCATCCCCCAATTCACGAATAATGGCCGATGACCAGTTGCACGGGAGGGGGGTCACGTTTAGGGTCTCGGTTATCAGCAGCCCGGAGCCACTTATTACTCTCGCGAGTGGCTATCAACTTCCACGCAATCATAACTTCTGGGCGTTTTTTATTTCGCCTACTACTGTAATACACCCCCTATGCGGACAGTGGCAGTTTGTTACGCTGTGCCAACAAAGCTTCTTCAGTTCTGTTTTTATTTTTTAAAAAACCAAAAAATACACTACAGCTGTGAAATCGAAGATTTCGTCGAAACACATCTTTGCAAGCTGTGTGCGATACTCCAATCGCGCGTGTTACGGGGTGTGTATGTGCCTTCACGACGGATATAGGTCGGCGATTCCCCTTAGTACTAGTTAGCACCAGGGTCAACAGGGTGATCTGAAGACGTTCGGTCCTTTCTATTCAACCTGCGCACGGAAACAATAAACCTCTTTGAGGGGGACAAACTTTGGGCGTGAGGTACAGAACCACTCGCGCGGTACGAGTGAAAATGGGAGTAGACACATGCCACCACCGTATCTTATGTTCGATGCTGAAATCGTCATTTTGTTTCGTCAATGTTTGACGGGTGCTACGATAGAGGTAGCGCGTTTTGTTTTTTGTGTGTTTCTGAATGACGGGGGGGCTCCTTAACCCACCATTGTCGGTAAGGTCATTCTTTGTTTTGCATTTATTTTGTTTTTATACCAAGGCCATAGGTTTGTTCACCGGGTCGCACTTTCAGTTTTACTCCAAATGAGTTTGTGGGTGAGGTTCAGAGCTTCTCGAGTGACGGCCGCTCAGAATCAAAAATTGTGCACCTCTATGGTAGCATGCGTCTGTTTCCCTCTGAACCCGCGAAAGGGTTGTGACGAGTGCTAGGATAGGGGTAGCACTTGTTAGCTAAATCATTTCTTGAATGACGGGGCTTGTCAACTGAAAAACCGGCTAATATCGTTGCAACGCCATATGCATTTTATAGCACGAACGAGTCGTTTTGTAGCTAGGCAATGAGCTTGTTCGTCGGGTTGGGCTTTCAGTTTGTCTGAAAGTCAGCCTTTGGGTGAGGATTGGAGCTCCTCCACAGTGAAGAGCCTCAGAAAGAAGAAGGTGCACCTTTATCGCAGCAGCGGTCTTAAGCGCAAACATCCTGCAGACGTGCAGACCGTCCACATGCCGAGAGAGAGAGCGCAAGCGAAATTATCCCACTGTTGTGTCCCCGCCATATTAAACTCCTTGTTCACAGATGCAGACTCGTTCGACAAGCGTAGCGACGACAAGGGAGCGGAGCCGGAGGGGCTTGCGATCACCGAGATCGACGGAAGGTGGGTCTCATGTAACCTCCGGCTACCCATCCGTCCACTGAGCAGTTTGTCGCTACTGTCTTTTGTTTTTTTACTCATGACGCATGCTACGGTAGCGGTCCACTGAAATTTTTCTGTGGCCCCCTTATTTGAGGAGCTTTAATACCTCTCCAAAAAACCTGATTTGAGGAAAAACGAAAGTGCTACCCGAAGTACAACAGGCATATGGCCTAGGTGTACAACGAAAAATATTGCCAAAAACAAAACAAAATGAAATTCCGGCGATTTTGGGTTAAGGGGCCCCGTCATTCAGAAAAAAAAACTATTACGGAAGACCATAGTAATCAGGACCTACGATACACACAAAAACCTAGATATTACCCTATTTTTACTAACTATATTTGGTCCTAATTACAATGTACCCCCGTAATAACCAAAAAGTGCTACCTTTATCGTGGCACGCGTCTCATGAAAGGTAGGGGGTGCACACATACGTTTCTGAGGTTTCTCACTTGTGGAGCTCCACACCGACGTTGGGCACACGCTACGGTAGGCGTGCACCCTGTTTTTCTGAGGCTCCTCACTTGAGGAGCTCTATCCTCCTGCCCAAAACTGATGTAGAGAACACTAGAAGTACCGCCCGATGGGCAATCAGATGCCCTAGGTATACAATGAAAATTATTGTAAAAAAAGAAGAAGTAGATTCCGACGATTTCGGGTTAAGGAGCCCCGTCATTCAGAAACTGTCCAAGGCTAAAAGGACTACCTCTATCGTATCATAGCACGCGGCGTTGAGTAAGTTGAAAGTGTAGCCCGATGAACAATCGCATGGCCTAGGCATTTCACAAACAAGATTGTAAAACACACTTGTCGTTGGAACGATGTTGGGTACCCGTACGACTTCCTCGGTCGGAGGGCAGTGGCAGTCAGAAACGTTTTCGCCAAAACGTGCTACCCTTAACGCGTGCTACGCTATCGGCTAGTCCCGCTATTCAGAAAAAGCGTCAGCCAAAAGTGCTATATCTACCATAGCAAGCGCCCTCATGCAACGACCGACTTTGAGAAAAATTGTACGATTCACCCGATAAACAAATCCACGGCCTAGATATATAACAGTAATGAGAAACACCAAAAATGGGTTTCCAACGATACGGGGTAGCCCTTGACGCGTGCTACGATAGAGGTATACCGGTTTTTGGCTGGAACGGTTTCTGAATGACGGAGCTCCTTCACCCAAGATCGTCGGAATTTCGATATTGGTTTTACAATAATTTCTGTTGTATACCTAGGCCCTGGGATTGTTCATCGGGTTGCACTTTCAGTTTTCTCATAATCATTTTTTGGGTGGAGAATAGGGCTCCGCATGTGAGGAGCCTCAGAAAAAAAGTGGTGCACCTCTACCGTAGCGTGCGTCCCTTCGGTTCAATAGTCCCGTCAGTCAGGAATGGTTCGGCCTAAACGGGCTACCCCTATCGTATAGCAAGCGTCAGTTGCGATGGGCTCAGTCCCGCCGCGCGGGCCATGTTCAACAAGCCCATCAACGACGTGCTCGTGATCGATAAACCACGCATGATTCAGCACACAGCACCCCCCCCCCTGTACCCCTCCTCCTCCCCCCTGTGCGAGAAACGTAGCAAGGCAGATAAACCTTTTATCGATAGTAACGCCTCCTGATTTATTTTGTTCTCATGTTCTCTGCGCAGGATATACGTGTTCGCCGGACTTGAGCGTACCGGGGGGTGGATGTGCTGGGATGTTACCGACGCTGAGGCACCGGTATTCCAGGTGATTGCTGCATGTGTCCAATTGATTTGTGGGCGGTGGCAAGAGAATAGGGGTTGCCGATATCGTGATTTCGTCCGTCCAACGTCTGGCAACCCCGTGTTGTTTTCGTGTGCGTCAAGGGAATACATTTATTTCTGCACCCCCACCTCCCCCTTCGCACGTTTTCGTCTCCTGGAACTCTCACCCGCTCCGTTTGGTTTCCCTGCGCTAACACGCGCCGCGCAAGCGAAAACAGGATGTCGGTTTCCACTCGTACACGAAATGTTACGACGAGGACGTCGCCCCCGAGTCAGAAGCTATCATTCCCGCCGAATATTCACACAAAGGAGAAAACTCTTAGGAATACGTTCATTCTACACCCCACCTCCCCATCCGCACCTTTTTGTCTCCTGGAACGCTCACCCGTTCCTTTTGGTTCCTTGCACCAACGCGCGCCGCGCAAACGAAAACGTTGTGGCTGTTTTCGGTCGTACACCAACTCTTACGAGGACGACAAAGCCCCCGAATCAGGAGCTATCATCTTCACCTAAGATTCTTACAAACAGTAAAGCTCTTAGGAATGCATCAACTTCTACGTTTGGGGGAGACGATATGCAATCTTGGTAGAGATACACCATGCGCTTTTTGTACGGGTACACCATAACCACTGAGCTATGCAGTCAGCGCTGACTGCATGGGTCAGCGGTTATCTAAATTCAATCTGCACACCCCACCTCTCCATTAAGTCCATTTCATCTCCCCCTTTGCTCTTTTTTCCTCCATCGTACCACTTTCTCTCCCCTTTTCTTTTTTCAGTCGTACACGAACTCTTACGAGGATGACGTCGCCCCTGAGTCGGGAGATATCATCCCCGCCGAAGATTCTCCGTCCGGCAAGGCGCTCCTGGTCGGTGCCTATGAAGAGAGCAATACCTTGGCCGTCTTCGAGATCACCACGGACTAAAACGAGTGAAAACCTTCACCCCAATTCAATATTGAGCAACTAGCGTGTGTAAGGCCGATATGATTCGGCACGGACAACAGCTAGGGAAATCCTACGCCCCATAACAATATTGAGCGAAGACACGTGCTACGATAGAGGTAGCACTTATCGGTTTTTTTTTGTTTCTGAAGGACGGGGCTCCTTAACCCAAAATCGTCGGAATGCAATTCTTGTTTTGCAATTATGAGCGTTTTGTATACCTAGGCCATAGGTTCGGCCATCAGGTTGCACTTTCATTCTTCTCAAAATCAGTTTTTGGGTGAGGTCTAGAACTCCTTAAGTGAGGAGCCCGAGAAACAAAATGGTGCACCTTTATCGTAGAATGTGTCCAATATATAATATGTAAGATCCGTAAGATTGTGTCCCCTACATTCTCGACTTTCGAGACCGAGTCATCGCAAAGCGACTAACATTTTTCAACTAAGCATGCCTGGTACATGAGTGGACGGGACCACCCCCCCCCCGTTTTGTAGACAGAGTAGAACGTGGACGAGTGCCACGCAAGTGGTGACCACTCTAGGCCAAACCATTTCTGACTGCCGGAGCTCCTCAACTGAACAGCTACGAGTATCGTTCGGATATCAGTCGCGTTTCTAAAATATAGCTGATATATATATACTTCGTATATATTATATATATATACCTGGTATATATTATATATATTATATATATATATATATATATGACGCATGCTACGGTGGAGGTGCACCGTGTTTTTTTCTGAGTCTCCTCGCTTGAGGAGCTCTATACCTCTCCCAAAAACTGATTTGGGGGAAAAACAAAAGTGCTACCCGATGAACAACCCCATGGCCTAGGCATACCACGAAAGTTAAGTCCAAAAACAAAAAAAACGAAATTCCGACGATTTTGGGTCAAGGAGCCCCGTCATGCAGGAACCGTTTCAGCCAAAAATGGCTACCTCTATCGTAGCACGTGTGATATACCTTGGCCATGGGTTTGTTTAACCGATTAGACATTCATCTGCTTCTCTGACAGTCCGTGTTTGGGTGAGGTATACAAGAGCCTCAGAAGATTTAGACGCGCCCTTACGGTGGCGTGCGTCGGTCGGTGGGAAGAAGGCAGACCTTCTCACCACCTTTTGGAACGCCAAATATCCCACATCGTGCGTGACGCGTTGCTGTGATAGTGATAGCGCGTACATGGCCAAATCAGTTCTGAGTGACGTGGCTCTTCAACTGAGGACCTATCTACTATCGTCGGCAATGCTATTAGCCTTTTGACGCGTGCTACTAATAGTACAATAGAGGTAGCACGTTTTGGCTGAAGCAGGTTCTGAAGGACGCGGCTCCTTAACCCAAAATCGTCGGAATTTCGATTTTGTTTTTGCCAATAATATTCGTTGTATACCTAGGCCATGGGATTGTTCATCGGATTGCACTTTCATTTTTCTCAAAATCAGTTTTTTTGGGTGGGGTATCGAGCTCCTCATGTGAGGAGCCTCAGAAAAAACAATGGTGCACCGATACCGTAGCATGCGTCTTTTCCCAAAACAATTCGTCGTGCATCGAGCCCATGGGACTGCTCATCTGAGTGCACCTTCAAGGTCAGTGTATGGGTGAGGTACGGAGCTCCTCAAGTGCGGAGCTTCAGCATAAAAAGTGGTACTATCCCTATCGTAGCTCGCGTCGGATTTTCTCACGGTTCTGTGGGAGTGGCGAGCGATTTATGGTGCTCGAAAAAATATCGAAGGCTGCGCCGTTTGAACTTTTCGTATGTTTTGTGAATTTTGCGGCGTCATGTGTGACCGTCCAAAGCCAAAAAAAAATCAATAGGGGGGTGACGCGTGCTACGATAGCGAGGTAGCACTTTTGGGCGTTTTTGTTTCTGAATGGCGGGGCTCCTTAACCCAAAATCGTCGGAATGTCGTTCTTGTTTTTCAAACCTGATTTTTTTGTATACCTTGGTGATGGGTTTGTTCATTGGGTTGCACTTTCGGTTTACTCAAGAATCGGTTTGCGGGTGAGGTTCAGAGCTCCTCAAGTGAGGATCCTCAGAAAAAAACTGGTGCACCTCTATCGTAGCATGTGTCTGACACATGCTACGATAGAGATGGCACTTTTCGGCTTTTTGGTTTCTGAATGACGGGGCTCCTTAACCCCAAATCGTCGGAATGTCAGTCTTGTTTTGCAATGTGATTTTTTTTTGTATGCCTAGGCCGTAGGTTTGTTCATCGGGTTGCACTAACATTCTTGTCGAAATCAGTGTTTGTGGGGGAGGTTGAGAGCTCCTCAAGTGAGGAGCCCGAGAAACAAAATAATGGTACTACATCTCTATCGTAGGTTGTGTCATAGTTTGCGTCCTCGGGTTGACACGTGCTACGACGGGGGGGTAAACTAGAATATGGACTTTTTGAGGTTCCTATTATACGTAGCTATTACGAGGGACCATAGTAATCAGGACCAAATATGGTCACTTCTGATTTCACTTTTATTTATTTTTCTGGCCGATGTACGACTTGCTTCAGCTTTGATATATACGCGTACCACTTTTGGGGTGTTTTATTTTTTTTTCCT
>JAYJMJ010076128.1:0-19698 GCA_036873875.1 Laminaria ephemera | reverse complement strand
TATCTTGATACTCAGGCGTAGCCGCATCCTTAAAACGATCAATCGAACTCATACGAGTATTCAGAATTTCCCAACCTGAAGGAAAGATTTGGGTTAACGCCATTTCATCATAGCGAATACCTCGGTTACCAGGATTGGTAATCGTAACTTGGGCAACAAAATCAGTGCCTTGTGGAATGCGTTCAGGATCAATGTTATCACCATTTAAAGACGTATAATTGACGGCCATTTTTAGGTCTTCATTGGCTACCGTTTGATCGCCAATGAGGGGCTGCCCATTGATAACCAATTTGGTGTATAAAATGCCTTGACTATTATTGGTGAGCGTTAAGGATTTATTGTTGGTGGCATCAACGGGGATGTCTATATTCATAATTGGGGAAGTTGATCCAGCATCTTGTGCGGTTTCATTACCCACTTGATAAGTAAAATTATAGCTGTCACCTACCGCAGATTTGCCAACCATTTTTCCAATTGCTAATAAAGAATAGGCAACTGTTTGCGTGCCGTGCCACTCGCCTGAACTTAGCTGCCTAGACATATTTTTAGCAACTTTTCCAGCTTTTTCCAAGTCTTTTATTTTGACTAAAGTTTCCAAAATCATTGCCTCATCTCTGAGTCCTGAACCGTAGGTGTAGGATAATTCTCTATAATCTTTTACGCTAGTTGATAATTTATTAACCAATTCTTCTGCTACTTCAATTCTGCCTGTTTGGGCATAAGCGGCAGCTAATCGCCATTTGGCTTGGTCTGAAAGCGTAATCATGGCTCGTAGGCGATTCATGGCCCCTATTTCGGGGGCATTGGCGAGGGCAAGCGTATATAAGCGATAGGCTTGTGTCAAGTCATTATTATAGCGACTATCGCCTTGATTCCAATTATTTGCCTGTTTCTTTTGGAAGCGTTTCCAGTTATTGAGTAGACCTGACGGTAGGGTATAGCCGAGCGCTTGTGCTTCTAATAAAAAATGCCCTGCGTAGTTCGTGCCCCACTGACTAGCGTAGGTGTCGCCTGGCCAATATCCGAATGCGCCACTGCTGATTTGAAATTGCTTTAATCGTTCGATGGTAGCCGTGATATTTTGCGTAATGCGAGCTTGTTGATTATTATCTATTTCCATTAGTTTACTAACAAACAATTGTGGAAAACCAGAAGAAGTTGTCTGTTCAATACAGCCATGCGGATATTGTAATAAATACTGCAAGCGTTTTCCTAAATCAATTGGTGGAATATTGGAAACTTCCAAAATACCTGTGTTCGTGCCTCGCATACCTGCTGCTTCGTAAATAGTAGACCAGTTTTCTCCTGGTTGCAATACTTTTTCTTGGACGTTATTGACAAAGGGATTAGGATTTCTAATATCCAATTCAATGTTTTGAGTAGCTGTTTCACCGCCTCCTTTGGCAGTTATTTTAAATTTGGCAATCCCTATTTTCTGCCCTACTTGTAAATCGAAATTAATAACAGACTCGCCTGGCTTGGCGAAGGCAATCGTTTGGACTTTATCACCCGAAATATTGACTAAGCCACTCGTCTCCTCTACCATTACTTGTACATTTTTGACTTTATTTTCCATCGCAAAGACGGTAACAGGTAGCGTTAATTCCTCCGTAGGGCCAAGTACTCTTGGTAAGGTTGCTAAAACCATTAATGGCTTTCGTACAGGCGTAGTCGCTTCCGATTGACCATACGCTCCATTATTAGCTGCCACCACCATTGTTCGCACCGACCCTACATAATTAGGGACGGTAATTTGATGCGTAGCTGTTCCCGATTTTAAATAAAAGGGCCCTAAATGTTTGACGACAGGTTTGAAGCGATTGGCTTTTTCTTCTTTTTTGCCTGCTGCTAAGGCGGCATCTCCACCGATTGCCAAGATGCGTTCCATCTCGCCACTGTATGCTCCCAATACGTGGTCATATACATCCCATGTTTTCACGCCCAATGCTTCTCGTGCGTAAAAACTACTCCACGGATTAGGGGTTTTGAAACGAGTTAAATCTAGTAGTCCATCGTCTACCATTGCAATGGTATAAGCCATTGGTTTACCCGATTTTTCAGAGACTTTTACGGTGACTGTTTGTTCAGGTTCGAGTATTTCGGGCATGGTCAATATAGGTTCTAAGCGAGTCGCTTTATCCTCTACATTTATGGGAATAACGCCGTATAATCGAATAGGCAAATCATTTTTTACCTGTGCGTGTGGCTGTATCAAGGAGACATTCGCATAGACCGTTGGAGTCATTTCAGGAGTCGTATAAAAGCTAAAATTAGTTTCTCCTGCTTCTGTATCTGTCCAATAAGTCTCTAAAATACGATCTCCTGATTCTATGGAAATTAAGGCTCTGCCGCCCTCACTCGAAGGGATGGTTAAAGAGACTTCTTCGCCTGTTTGGTATTTTTCTTTATCTGCGGTAAATGCCAACATTGCAGCAGCATTTCGATTGCCGCCCCCTGCTTCGTCATCCTGCCACGGATACCCTGCATAGAAAAAATCACCCGAACAATGCCCACTTTGTGCATCGCAAACCCGAACTAAATAACGTCCCCAATCAGTTATATTAACCGACCAATCAGTTTCGCCTTTTCCATTGGTTCGTATATTTCCACTTTTGACAGCGCCATAATGAGAAGCAGAATTATATTTAGAAATATTATCTCGACCACTATCCCACCACCAACGCCATTCTACTCGATATAGACCTATTTTTAAATTTCTACCCCTCAAAGGATTGCCCTGTTCATCAACGGCTATTAAATCTATTTTGCCTTCTTTGCCAATATCCATCCGCTTTTCGCCATACTTATTTTTCTTTAAATAGACCCCTGCGTAAGCATCATAAGGACTGTATTTGATAGAAAAATTATCTGTACTAAAATCGCCTCCTTTTTCAAAAGCACGAGTTTGAAAATTACAAAGTAGCATACCAGGAGCTACATTTTTAGAACTTAATTGTGCTTGTACGGCAGCATTTCCCTCTGCATTTACTTTATCCTCGAAGACGGTAATTGGTTCAGGGTTATAGCGTCGGGCAGGGTCATCGAATTCGTATTCTTTGTATTTATCAAAGGCCGTATTAATTGCTTTAATTTGCGTTTCTATTTTGACAGCCACATTTTGGGCTGGTGCGCCATGTAGCCAATTGACCTGTACTTTCCCCGACAAATCTTTATCAACTGCTGTCAAGGTTTCTTTACCAAAATCCAAATTAATTTTTAAACGATTAGGTTTGACTGTTTCTATTTTAAGTCGCTTTGTAAATTTTGCTCCCCCGATGGCTACTTTTGCTAACCAATTACCCGTAGGTGCATCGGCAGTAGTAGCGGTGACAAGAGGGTATATATTATTGATGTTTTCAGAGGTCGTCCATTGTTTTTGTACCTGTCCTCTTGGATTAACTAATTCAAAAGAAATAGGATGATTGGCAGGTAATTTCCCTTTTTTGTCTTCTAATATAAAATGCAAATAAATAGAATCCCCCGGTCGCCATACGCCTCTTTCCCCATAAATAAATCCTTTCAAACCTTTTTGGGCAGTCGTGCCTGTTACATCAAAGCGACTTAAAGATAAAGAATTAGCATCCATTAATTTTAAATAGCCTTTTTGACCACCCCTAGAAGCTATGACCACAAAAGGTTCTTCGTCTAATTCCACCATTGCCAAACCACTTCCATCTGTAGCACTAGTTTTAAGGAGTTGTTGCTGATAATCATAAAATTCCAATTGCACCTCTGCCAGAGGATTGGTCGTTTTTATATCCGAGACAGCTACCATCATTCTCTTATCCTTCCCCTTTTTAGCAATAATTCCTAGATCAGAGGCAATCACATTTCGGCGTACAAAACGATCATGGTTATAATAGGCAGGGAAACAAGGATTATCTCTATGATGCCACTCGAAGCCTTCATACCGTCCCTCGATGCCGTAATAGTCTCCCCAAATACTCTTAATTTCTCCATCTTCATCAAATGGATTATCTATTAAAGTTAAATCCGACTCGTTGTTATCTGTTGTTGTTCGCACACAATTATAAGTGGAATAAGCAGGTCTAAAGCCTAAGCGTACTTGATAAATTGCATAAGGGTCTTTATCTACCATTTTTCCCAAATCCAATACATATCGAGTCCATTCCAGCACATTAGCGGTAGGATGGAGTTCTTGTAAATTCACTTTTTCCTGTAAGATAATCGTACCCACTCGCTCCAAATCATATTGTCCGTCTAGGTTATTAGTTTGCAAAAATTGGAGAATATTACTATCATATACTTTAAAGACTTCTATATCAACTGCTGTCAGACTAACTGCCTCAAATGGAAAAAGTAAGCCATCAGAATTAGGAATAATATTCCCTGTACCTGCTAGACGAATGGCAGGCTGAATATCTGCAATAGCCACATTCCAACTACTATTCTTTTTCATGCGAGTCCCATTCACATTTTTAATACCTGAACGAATCGCCACTTTTTGCTTGCCCCTTACTCGCTGTTGCGGATACACTTTTAATATATTTCCATCCACCACATATCTTAATTGACCTGAATATCCATCAATACTTACCAAGCCCTTCAATTCTTGACTTTTTAAGAGTGGATCAGAAAAATTAATAGCGATATGAGGCGCTGCATCCTGCACGACAGTCGCATCAATTACTTTAAAATCATCCAAGGCTGGTATTTCCACACTTTTTGTGCCTTGGTCTTTAATATTTAAAGCAGCAGCATTCCAATTCAATTGTACCTCAGAGGTATTAGCCCCTCGACTAACGCCTTCCACTACAAACTGATGCACAGTCCCTCCTTTAACAGACTGCCAAGTAATCGCTAATTCTTTACCTCCTTGTCGAGCCGTCAATGATTTTTTGACCAATTCACTAGCTGCTTGGTCGGCTGTACTCACCTCTCCTACTAATTCTTGACTACTCAAATCTTGGCTACTAGTTGATTTCAAACCTTCAACAGCTACATCAAAACGCAACTCTTTGGTTGTAAAATCAAAAATAAAATCACTTGATTTCCCTATTGCGTCGGCAAATAATTGATTTAAAGCAATGCTTACTTGATAAGGTGTACCTGATGCAAAAGTTGTTGCTGGTTCAAACAGTACCGTTTGCGTATTTTCCCAAATAGCTGTTCCCTCAACGGCTGGGGTAATCGTGAAAATATTTTTATCGACAGGCATACCTATTTTATCCGCTGGAATTACTTCTTGCGTAAATCTAGCTCGAATTGGAGTGTTTTTAGAAATAACTCCTGATGTATAGGCGTAAATATAAGAACTGACATCTGCAAGCTTGCTAGGCTGTTGCTTGTTTTTACAGGCTATAAGACTTAGTAGACCGCCTACTAATAATAAGATGATTTGGTAAGAATTGGAGCTGGTTTTCTGCATAATAGTTTGTTGTTGAGATAGCTAAGTATCGGATAGCTAAGTATCGGATACCTTCAAGATATCCGATACTTTCTTTAATCCGACTGAAAAATGGAAATGTGTCTAGTGTGGGTAAGTGTTTAGTAAACGTATTGGGTAAGTGTTGAAGTGTTTGGGGATGGTTAAAGTTCCTCTACTTGTAAGCCAAAATACAATAAACCCAATCTGAAAACAAGAAGTATTGCCTTTTATTCTAATACCTAGATTATTTGTCGGATATTTGGTCGCACTTTTCGGCAAGTTTATCTAAAGCCCAAAGATAGGTTACACTTTCTCACGCAAAGAATACAAAGAAGCAAAGGACGCTAAGTATACGTGGCTTTGCAGTGTTTGCGTGAGTGTTACCTACTCGATAAACTTGTCCACTTTTCAAACAAAAATCACTACCAATGCAAACCCAACTACAACAACTAGGCAAAGCCGCTGAAGCCCAAAAAACAAAAATCGAACAAAACCGAGTCTTACCCAAGGAATTAGCCGATCAATTAAAGCAATCAGGCGTTTTACGCTTATGGGTGGCCAAAGAATATGGAGGACTACAAGCAGATGTAGCTGATTTAATGAATGCTATCCAAACACTAGCGTATTATAATGGTTCCATAGCTTGGGTGGCAGCGGTAACAGGTACAGGTTCACTCACCTCAGGGTATTTAGAAAAAGAAGTAGGGCATAAAGTTTTTGGATTTTCGGAGGCGATGTTAGGCGGTTTTGCAGCCCCTGTTGGTCATGCGAAAAGAGTAGAGGGTGGCTTATTGGTGAATGGCAGATGGGGTTGGGGTTCTGGCACCTCTCATTGTTCAACAGTTATTGGAGGCGTAATGATTGAAGGAGAAGAGGGGCAAAGACCCACGCCAGCGATTGCTTTATTTCATCCAGCGGAAGTGAAATGGTATGATACTTGGCAAGTCAATGGCTTGAAAGGAACGGCTAGTGGAGATTATGAATTGAAAAATTGCTTTGTGCCAGATGGCAGGTGGATTTACTTTCCAGTACAACAATCGGTCATTGATGCGCCTTTATACCGAGTTTCTTTTTATGGTGCTTTGTCAGCAGGTATTGCTGCTGTAGGCTTGGGTTTTGCCAAACGAGCCTTAGATGAAATTAAAGAATTGGGGAGGAAAAAAAAGCAGGTGATGGCTAAAAAAACAATTGCTGAAAAAGCGATTGTACAGTACCAATTGGCAGAAACGGAAGCTACTTATCATGCTGCCAAAGCCTTTTTGGAGCAAGCAGTTGACAAAAATTGGGAAGAAGCGCAAGCTGGTATTCCTTCAGCTGCGACTAAAAATTTATTGCGGATGGCGGCTACCCATGCGGTTACGAGTTCCGCTAAAGTGGTCGATTGGTGTTATAAAATAGGCGGTGGCTCAACGATTTGGGATAGTGTGAAATTACAGGAATTGCAAAGAGATATGAATGTATTGACGCAGCATGGATTGATTGCGCCTAGTAATAATGAGATGATTGGTAGAGTAGCGTTTGGATTGCCTTTTAATGCTTGGTTGTTGTGAGTGATTATTAAATTATTGATTATTAATTATCGCCTAATAGGCGTGTAGATTGCCTCTAGTGAATAATTAATTCTCTACCGTACACTTTTTAGAACAGAGAAGCGAGAGCAGGGAATAGAGAGGAAATCCGTTAAAATGAAAACGATTTTCCTTCGATTGGAAACGAAAACTGTCTCTATTCTCGCTTCTCTGCTCTCTTTTCTAAAAAGTGTACGGTGGAGAGATAATTAATAATCAGTAATTAATAAACAACAAGATAACGAGGGCGTAAAGAACGCCCCCGTCATTTACAAAATAGGTTATTAACAGATTATTTTACAGGGATATTGGAAATAACTCCTGTAAAAACAGCTATTTGTTCTTTGCGGTTAACGCTATTTTGTCAAAATCATTTTTTTCGTTTCAAAGAGTTCTCCATCTAATAGTAGCGTATAATAAAAAGAGCCAGACATGCCTATGCTAGTTTGAATAGTAACCGTACCATATCCTGTAGTATCAAGATTTAATACATTTAATTCCTTTCCATCGATACTCATTATTCTGATAGTAGCTTTTTCTACATCAGAAGGAATAAAATACTCAATAGTCGTTTCCTCATAGAAAGGATTCGGATAATTTTGCGCTAAAATAGGCGTTTCCTGTAGTTGGATAGTGTGGGTAGCAATAGGCGTTGTTGCTATTTCCTCCGCAGGGACAATAGACGGTTTATTACTGACACCATTGTTAGTAGCATATAAATACTCTAATGCCTTCGTCAATTTATTTAGCTTATTGTCTAAGGCCTCAATCTGTTCTTTTTGGTCAAGTATTAGTCTCTCTTGTCCTTCAAAAGTAGATTTGAAACGAGCTAATTCTTCTAGTTCTTCTCCCAGTAAAGCACTACAACAAGGCCCTGCTGGACCTCTATCCCCTTTAACACCTTGTGCCCCTCTAATACCTTGAAAACCCTGTATTCCTTGGTGTCCTTGGATACCTTGTTGCCCTCTTTCTCCTCTTCCTCCTCTATTACCTTGTGTTCCTTTTTCTCCTCTTAGGCCTTGGAATCCTCTAGTCCCTCTTGAACCTTGCGGGCCTACATGTCCTTGAATACCTGGCTGTCCTTTTTCTCCCTTTTCTCCTCGTGGACCTCTTAAGCCTTGCGCACCTTCCGCCCCTCTTACTCCTTGGTATCCTTTTGATCCTCTAATGCCTCTATCTCCATTTTCGCCTTTTGCACCTTTTTCGCCTGTTTTTCCTTGCGGTCCCAGCAGTCCTTGTACACCTCTATTCCCTTGTTTCCCTATATCTCCTTTTGGTCCCTGCAATCCCGTTTCTCCTTGTCGACCAGTAGAACCTTGAATTCCTTGTGATCCATTAGCCCCTCTAGGTCCTTGTACCCCGTTATGACCTCTAGGTCCTTCCTGTCCCCTTTGTCCTTGTGAACCTCTAATCCCCTGCGCTCCCGTTTTTCCTTGCCGACCTGTGGATCCTTGAACTCCTTGTGGCCCAACTAAACCATTAATAAGCACCCAAGCAGCATTATTGTAAAACCAAAAATCCCCACTAGAAGTATCATATACTAATAAGCCAGTTGCAGGATTGTTAATAGAAAGCCTTTCGGCAGTAGTCATTCTAGGAATCAAAATTCCTTGTGTAGTCGATTGGACTTCAAAAGCGGCACTAGGATGCTTTTCTGACGTGCAGTTAGTACAATTATTAGAAGCTTGTCCTAGTAAAACTATAGAACTAGCAATCCACCAACTAAAGCAAAGGATTAGTTTAAGTTTTCTCATTTTTAAGTTTTTGAATAAATAAGGGTAAAAGTCGGTTTGCATATCGTTTTGTTTTTAGTCCTTGCAAACAGATAGGCTATCACTAGGTTATTTCTGCTTTTAAGGGAAAATAGATGACCAATAGGTATATCCTACCCCGAACGAATGAGTACCATTCATCTATATTAAGTAGTTGAGCAAAATTGCTGGATGGTTCTTATAAAGCTATGATTAACAGCACTATAATGACCAAGTGATTATTTCCTAATTCAATAAGCTCTACTACTTAATTAGGGGTGTAACTATATTGTTTTTATTCTTAGCAACGACAGGACAATATCCCCTTAGAATAGAAGTATCCAAAGGATGACATATAGGAACGACAAAAGAAGCCGGCCAAATGTCGGAGTTATTTTTTATCGTTCTTAATAGTGTTCGTGAGAAAAAGGTAGAAAACTACCTGTTTGCTAATAAAGAGATAATAGGATAGGAAAATTCTAAGCTTACTTAGTAACTAAAGAGGAGGGGGTATTGGCTTATTATCTTTTATATAAAGACTAGCACAATCAAACCTCTTTAACTCATTCGAGAGAAATGAAGTTAGGTGTTACTTTATTATTAGAATTGTAGATGGTGTGAGATGAGAATAATACTTTGCAAAGTTAACTATTTTTATTTGAATAAAAAACAGTAAACGGTATATTTATTCTAGTAAACGGTATTGAATGAGTTCTGTTAGGTACTTTATTACCTATTCAAACAATAGCCCTTACAACCAAGTACAGGTACTCTAATATTTTCTAATAGTAATGTTGTTATTTTAAAAATAGTACTAACGAATGGGATGAAAGTAAATTTGTTGCTGTACTATTCTTACAGTATTTCATAATGTTGGTAAGTGGCTTAGAACACACTTTTATTTTTATACTACTCCTTGAGATGAGATAATAATTCCTGATGTTCTTTTAGACGGTTAAAAGGATAAATAGTATCGCTAAAGGTAGGTCTATTTTTGTAGAACTAAGATTATTTTTAATAATTTATTGTTTTGTAGATGTTAAAGTTATTGTAATACTATTTAATAAGTCTTGAATTATCCCTTTTTTTGTGTTAAATTGCAGATAGTTAAAGTCCCTCCTGACTTTTTCCAATCAGTTATTAAGATAAATATCAAAAGGCAGCACCAAATTATACACATCGAGAATTGTTAACCGCCAATTATTAATTGTTGATTACTAAGACATTGCATTCGTCAGCGTCTGATATAGTAATTAGTCAACTACTAATTAATCAACCTATTCTCTTTAGTTATAATTTTTTAGGTCCCCTCCCTAACCAGTTATAACGCCGAATCATCAACTGTTAACCTAAGAACCCGATTGCCTATGCACAGAGTTTTACTAGTTATTCCTATCTTATTGTTCACCTTAGCTATACACTGTCAGAGTGTATCTAAGCCTGCTGTTGCCCAACCTAGCCTTACTGCTAAAAAGGCTATATCAAAAGCTGCCCTAAAGATTTATCCGAACCCAGCCACTCATTTTATTCAATTACAGGAAGTTACAGGGATTGGTTCCGTCATTGTCTACAACTTAGTAGGTCGAAAAATTAAACAATTTATTGCCGAAAAGGGAAAGTCTTATTCGATTAAAGATTTGCCGAATGGTATGTATTTGATTCAATTATTGGGATATGATGGAAAGGTGGTGACTACGCAGCGGATGAGTAAGAAGTGAGGTTGGAGATTTTTACTGTAGCTTTTTCATGAAGTAAGAATATTTTTCACAAGACTATCTCCAGACCAACCGTTCAAATTAGAAAAGGTTTCATATAGATAAGTAGGCTGATATTTAAATATAGTATTAGTTTTCCGCAAATAGGCAGCGGAAGCAACTCTCAATAAAGCACTAAAAGTCAGGTTTTTAGGCATTTCTAAAGGGGTCTTTAGTACACTTTGATAACATTCTTGGCCATTAGCGATTACACAACAACGGGCATATAAACTTGTGTTTTTACTAAGCATCCGTCTTATACAAATATATTCCTTTTTATTGACTTCAACAATTCTGTTTATTTCTACTTCCTAAAACAACACAGGCATAAATCCCAAACCCACTTGCCACAAAATAGCAAACAGGCCCAAAAAGATATTCAAGCGTTTTCGCACAACAAATTTTACCAATTTTTTATCTAAACGAAAGCCCATTTTGGTGAGTAAGTAATGATAAAAAGTATTACTATCTTCTTCCGCTAAGGCATGACCTTCATTCATCAAACAACGATTGAAAAGGAGATATTGCAATTGTACCAAAGAATAAGCAAAAATCATCAAAAACCAGGAAAATAGGAAAGGCCCTATCCAAGCTAAAGCAGTAACAAATAAATGCACCCAAAACATACCATTGAGCTCCAAATGTGCAGTATCCGACTTCATGTATACCATTTATTTTGTGAGGGTTTTAGGGAGTAGCCAGCAAAATAGAGTAAATCTTAATAAATTTAATATTTACAGCCAATTTTCTTTAAAATCATCCCAAAAAGGGTTAGTAGGTGGTGCTGCTTTTAAATGAATGGGTGCTTGGGTTGCAGGGTCTATAAATTGCAATTGCCACGCATGTAAACCTACTTCTCTTTTGTAATAAGACGCTTTGCTACCATATTTTTCATCCCCTATAATAGGACAATTAATAGAAGATAATTGCGCCCTGATTTGATGATATTTTCCAGTCAACAAGGCTATTTTAAATAGATGATACCCCATATCGGAACTAGCGATATGCTGATAACGTAATCGACATTCTTTAGATTTTGTTTGTGGCTGATCGAATAGAAGTGCTTTTCGCAGTTCTTTATTTTGTACTAAATGGTGGGTGAGTAAGTCTTCTGCAATGGCAGGTGCATGATCGGAAATAGCTAAATAAGTTTTCTGGATTTGTCGCTCTCGAAAATATTCACTTAATACTTTTAAGGTGCTTTTCTTTTTAGCAACTAATAGTACCCCTGTTGTTACTCGATCTAAGCGATGCACCATGCCTACGTAAGGCTTTTTTTCTGTTTTGGCTAAATATTCCAGCACTAAACTTTGAACGGTCGGACTACCTACTTTTGATCCTTCTACTGCCATGCCTGGCGGTTTGTTGATAGCAATCCAGTGTTTGGTTTCCTGAATGATGGGGGGGAGTATTGACAAGATGATTGGTTGATTGATTATTAAAAAGGAGAGGTCAGAAGTAGGTAGATGAATAACAGTACAAAAGCTTCTCGCAGTTTTTAGTACTAATCAAAATAATAGCACGAACCCTGTAGCACGGAATTTATTCCGTGAATGTATAGCACTGAACGGAATAAATTCCGTTCTACAGGGTTGGCAACTTACTTCTAATTAGTACCAAAAAATGTAGGAAAAAATACCTCGTAAACTTATTACTATTCAGCTACCTACGTATACTGCCAAAAACTAATGGGCAAAATGCATTTCATAATCCCCTTTGATTCGCTCAATAGGTGGATTAAAATAACCATATTTAATATGAGGGAATTCTTCTTTGATTAAATCCATTAATTGTTTGATACCGAGACATTCTCCCGTTTCCTCCAAACCGATTCTTTCTAAATACCAGTCTGGATCAATATTAAGATTGCGCCACTGAATCATATTTAAACCCGTTTCTTGTATTAAGCGTCGAAGCGCCTCATATTCAGCTACACTATCTGTCACTCCTGGGAAGACAAAATAATTAATACTTGTCCACCCCTTATGTCGATTAACTACTTTGAGACTTTCAATAGTATCTTGAAACTCGTAGTTATTAGGTCGATAATACGGATCGTATAAGGCTTTTTGGGCAGAATTGATACTAACCCTAATACTATTTAAGCCTGCTTTACACAAGACTTCCACTGCATCAGGCATGCTACCATTGGTATTTATATTAATACTCCCTTTATCTGTAAATTGTCGGATTTGTACAATCGCATCTCGAATGGTTTCCCACATCAAGAGGGGTTCGCCTTCACATCCTTGCCCAAAACTAATGATAGGGTAGGGAGCGTTCATTAAATGCGGTACTGTATATTCTACAATTTCTCCTGCGGACGGCTTGAAACGAAGTCTATCGTGGCTAGAAGTAATCGTTTCGGCTTCTGGCTGAAAAGAAATACATCCTAAGCAATTAGAATTACAGGCAGGGGAACTAGGAATAGGACATTCCCAACGACCCATAAAGTAATTTCTAGCAGCGGGGCATTCATAAGTAGCCGCACAAGTGCTTGCTAGATGTTCGACTACTCTATTGTTTGGGAATTGAGTGCGCATAGCGTCAATGCCTTTTGCCACAACTCGCTCATCATATCCTGCTGCTTCTTGTCGAATATCTGACTCTATGCGTACAGCAGGTACATAAAATTTATCATCATACCAACCAGCAGCAGTATAGCAAAATAGTGGTAAGATCTCGGATTCAGGGTCGTTGACATAAGAGGACACATATAGTCCGGTATACGCAGGTGGTATAAAAGCGGCGACTGCCCAACCTTTCTCACATAATCGTACTTCACCTGTTCGTACATCAATGCCAATGCCTTTTCGTCCAGGTAATTCATATAAATTACCTCCATTTGGTAAGACTATCCAATCTTCTGCTGGAATAGGTTGACCATAATGCCCACTTCTACCGCAAGCATACAATGATAAATCTTCAAAAATATTACCATTGCCATCAGAATATAATAAATAAGGAGTCTTTGCCATTCAAATTTTATTTCCTAAGCCATGAAGAGTTTGTAGAGATCAAACATTTACAAACCTGCCCCACCTAGCAAAATGCTAGGGAGGGGCAGGAAAAATGAAACAAAGTTATAATATTTTACTATAATGTATGCTTAATACATCGGATTATTCCGTTCCTCCTCCTTAATCTACTTTTTAATGTCACAAAATAGCTATTCGCATAAGAATTAAAAAATTGTATAAGGATTGTTACTTCTTTTAAAAAAATAGTCTTAACATTGTCGTAACGTTTTTCAAAATTCAACTAAAACATCTTTTAAAAATGATTTCAGAATTTAAGGACTTTATCATGAAGGGCAATGTGCTCGATTTAGCAGTCGGTGTAATTTTAGCCGGCGCATTCGGAGCAATTGTTTCTTCTTTCACCAATGATATGATCATGCCATGGATTGGTCAGGCATTAGGTGGTGTGAATTTTTCAGACTTAGCTTATATTATCGCACCAGGTGGAGTAGATGCTAATGGCGTAGCAACAGAAGCAGTAAAAATGGGATATGGTAACTTTATCCAAAAAATTATTGACTTTTTAATTATTTCATTCGTTATTTTCATGGTTGTTAAAGCTTATAATAATGCAACTAAGAAAGTAGAAGAGGAAGTAGTAGCTGGCCCATCTCAAGAAGAATTATTAACAGAAATTAGAGATGCTTTAAGAAATCCTTAATTTTTCTTTTTTATAAAAAAGCCCGATTCAGATTACTTTGGATCGGGCTTTTTTGTTTTTTTTTTGCAGTTAGAGAACTTCCTTAAAACTAAAAATACTGCGCTGTAATGCGTAAACTATTAATTTCTAACTCCCTTATTCTCTACCGTACACTTTTGATTAATGAACGATTTTGTAGAGGGAATCCCTTATGGTTGCCCGATTTCGGTGGCAAATTTGGGCAACCACAAGGGATTGTCCCTACAAAATCGTTCATTAATCAAAAGTATATGGTAACAAAATCCCTTATGAAAAAAAAAAAACAAACACCTTTATGGCGTATTTCCGGAGATTCCCTTCCAAAGCCTTCCTATATTTTAGGTACGATGCACCTAAAACCTCAAGGAACGGCTACTCAGTGGCAAGCTCCTTTTTTGCCTTATATAGATAGTTGTGAAGTTTTCGCAACAGAATTCCCCCTTAATGAAGTGGATGCCAAGCTTTTAAGCAAGTTTTCTCTTTTACCAGATAACCAACTTTTAACACATTATTTATCAGAGAAAAAAATCAATAAATTAGAAAAGATCTTACTAAAATCTTTAGGCTTGCCATTACGTTCTTTATTAAGGATGAAACCTTTGATGATTGTCAATCTTATCACCGAACGTATGTTAGCGGGTTATCAGCCGATTTCTATGGATAATGATTTGTGGGAAATAGCGGATTCTAAAGGCAAACAACTGGAGGGAATAGAAACATTTGAAGAACAATTGCGGATACTTCATAAAATACCTATTGAGTACCAATTAAAAAATTTATTATCTATTACCAAAAACATTGGGCAATATAGAAAGCAATTATTACATTTGGTGACTATTTATGAAAAAGGGGATATTCAAAAATTATATCAATTATCTAAAAAAGGGATGGGTTCTATTAAAAAATTAATGCTAATAGAAAGAAACCATCTAATGGCTAATCGCTTTTTTGATAGGGCTACCCAAACTACTCTTTTCTGTGCCCTCGGTGCAGGGCATCTAGGAGGAAAAGAGGGCGTGTTGCGCTTACTAAAACAAAAAGGCCTGAAAGTGAAGCCAATTTTATTTAAGTTATGAGTTATAAGTGATGAGTTATGATGCAGATAGGACGTTGACAGCTAACGGGAAATAAGAACTTTAGAGGGAGCGAATTGAATTTGTTTTTTTAATGAAAAAAATCCAATTCGCTCCCTCTAAAAAAACATATCCAATCTATCCCGTCTGTTTTGGACGGAACCTGATACCAAAATCTATCCTATCAGCGTCTTATTTGCATCATAATTCATAACTTATAACTCATAACTCATAACTTAAAGAAGTATGTATAGAATCATTATTGTATTGCTGAGTTGCTGCAGCTATTTTTATATGCAGGGACAAGCGGATAGATGGCAACAACGAGTCATGTATCAGATGGACATTGATTTTGATGATGCCAAGCATCAATTTAATGGATCACAAAGACTCATTTATTTTAATAATTCTCCTGATGAATTAACAAAAGTGTATTATCATTTATATTATAATGCCTTCCAACCGGGTAGTATGATGGATGTGCGGTCGAGAACAATTGAAGACCCTAATCGTCTAGTATCGAGCCGTATTTATGGCTTGGATGTTAATGAAATGGGATTCACGAGTGTAACCTCTCTAAAACAAAATGGTCGGGCTGTTACCTTTAAAGAAGAGGGGACTATTTTGGAAGTTACTTTGAATGAGCCTATTGCGCCACACAGTACAGCTATCTTAGATATGGAATTTCTTTCCCAAGTACCTGTCCAAATTCGTCGGACGGGTAGATATAATACCGAGGGAATTGCCTATTCTATGTCTCAATGGTATCCTAAAATGGCAGAGTACGATTATCAAGGCTGGCATGCGAATCCTTATGTCGGCAGAGAATTTCATGGCGTATGGGGAGACTTTGATGTGAAAATTAATATTGCTCAAAATTTTATGGTGGCTGCCACTGGTTACTTGCAAAATCCTGAACAAATCGGTAATGGCTATGAAATGCCAGGGACGAAAGTCATTAAAAATCCACGAGCGAAAAAGTTAACATGGCATTTCTTTGCGCCCAATGTCCATGATTTCGTTTGGGCAGCAGATCAAGATTATACCCACACCACTTTGCAAGCCAAGGATGGTCCAATGATGCACTTTTTCTATCAGAAAAATGCGAAGACCTCCGATAATTGGGAAACATTACCAAAGATAATGGATAAGGCATTCAGTTTTATTAATAAAAACTATGGCAAATATCCTTATGAGCAATATTCTTTTATCCAAGGAGGAGATGGTGGCATGGAATATCCGATGGCTACTTTGATTACAGGCGAGCGCACATTGGGCAGTCTAGTCGGGGTATCGGTACATGAACTAATGCACTCTTGGTATCAAATGGTATTAGGCACCAATGAAAGTTTGTATGCTTGGATGGATGAGGGGTTTACTAGTTATGCCTCTAGTGAAGTAATGGATCATTTGAAACAAGTAAAATCTTTACCGGGTGATCCTGCTGAAAATACGCAAGCGGGTAATTATGGGGGCTACTATGCTTTGGCTATGTCTGGCAAAGAAGAACCAATGACTACTCACGCTGACCACTTTAAAACGAATTTCGCTTACGGTCGGGCGGCTTATTCTAAAGGGGCGGTCTACTTAGCACAATTGGGCTACATCATCGGTGAGGAGAATATGAAAGCAGGTTTATTGAAGTATTATAATACTTGGCAATTTAAGCACCCAAATTCCAATGATTTCATCCGAATCATGGAAAAACAATCAGGTTTAGAGTTAGACTGGTACAGAGAACATTGGGTAGCTTCTACTAACTATATTGATTATAGTATTAAAAGCATGGAAGAAGAAGATGGAAAGACGAGATTGAGTTTGGAAAACATGGGGGCGATGCCTATGCCAATAGATGTGGAAGTGACGTACACCAATGGTAAAAAAGAAGTTTTTTATATTCCTTTACGGATTATGAGAGGAGAAAAACCTGCGACTAAAAATACAAAACGAACGGTATTAGCAGATTGGCCATGGACACATCCTAGCTATAGTTTTTTCATTCCTTCTAGTAAAGCAAGTATCAAATCTGTAGAAATCGACCCATCCCTAAGAATGGCAGACTTAAATAGAAAAAACAACGTGATAAGTCAGTAAAATTTAAAGTTATGAGTTATGAGTGATGAGTTATGATACAAATAAGGTGTTGACTACTAACTTGGTCAACGTCTTATTTGCATCATAACTCATCACTCATCACTTATAACTTTTTATGTGCCCCATCGCAAAAGCCAGGATTTTTAGTTTGTTTGCATTGGCATAAATGCGCCGTTTTAGTAGCCTCTGCTACGAATACCATTGGACGAAATTCTGTCCCTTTATGTGCGCCGTTGCAATACGGTTGTTTGTCTGATAAGCCACAAGTGCACCATGCATATTTCTTTCCTTCCTCCAATTCCACTTTAATAGGCACTTTAGCTGCCACCTTAGGTAAATCCATATTTGAGTTTTAGATTAGTAATAGTCCCTCAATGTGCGATAAATTTTTACAGTTCTAATTGCACATTGAGTGCATTCCAAGAATAAAAACCCGCCATCTTTTATTTAGTTGTAGAAGTAGTTTATATTTGGTTTGTTTATAATTAGTCTAGTTAAATATGTGGATCAAACAACGACATTATTGGCTATTAGCGTGCCTAATCACCTATAGTAGTCTTCTTGCTCAAAGTTCGTTTAAGGACATATCGGAACAATCGGGCATTACTCAATCTATAGGGCATAACATAGGCATTGCATTCGGAGATTTTAATAATGATTTTTTAGAAGATTTATACATTGCTCGTCGAATAGGGCCTAATCATTTATATAAAAATATAGGTGAAGGGATGTTTGTAGAAATGGGGCAGTCGGCAACTGTCAATTATATTGGCAATTCTCGTACCGCTGTTTGGGGGGATTTAAATAATGATGGCTACCTAGATTTATATGTTGGTAATATGGATGCACCCGATGTGCTTTATTTGAATAATGGAGACGAGACTTTCAAGGATATTACAGCAACCGCTGCCATTCAAAATAATGGAAAAGTCTTTTCTGTGAATATGGCGGATGTTAATAGAGATGGTTGGCTAGATATTTATATTTCTAATTTGCACCAAGCCAATATTTTATACTTAAATAATGGAGTAGGGGAGCTACTTTCGTTTACCAATTATACAGACACAGCAGGAGTGGCAGATACAAAAACCTGCATGGGAGCTATTTTTTATGATATAGACCTAGATGGAGACGATGATCTATATGTAACCCATGATGCTAGGAATCCTAATACCCTTTACTTGAACAATGGCACTGGCATTTTTGAAGAAGTTGCCGAACAAGCAGGCGTTAATTATAGAGGTTTTGGAATGGGAGCAGATATTGGTGATTTGAATCAAGATGGCTTACCAGATATTTATATCACGAATTTATATGAAAATGCGCTGTATGTCAATAATGGAAACGGCACTTTTAACGAAATAGGAGAAGCCGCAGGTATTAATGATATAGGCATGGGTTGGGGCGTGACGCTGCTCGATTTTGATAATGATGGACAACGAGATATTTATATTGGCAATGATTCCTACTTTGCGCCTTATCCAAATGTGTTATACAGAAATTTAGGAAATACTATATTTGAAGCTTCTTCAATGGACGATATTTCTTCAAGTATGCAAGGCACGTACGGGGTTGCTCATGCAGATATTGATAATGATGGCTTGCAAGAGATAGCAGTGGCTAATATAAGTTTACAAGATAGGATACAGTTATTCAAAAATGAGCATGCGCCTCAGAATTGGGTGGGCTTTCAATTAGAGGGCGTGGAAAGTAATCGCTCTGCTATTGGGGCAAGAATTGCTTTATTAGACGAGGAAGGGATTTGGCATAGCGATCAAATTACAGCAGGGAATGGCTATGCAGGGCAGCATACCCTACGCTTGCATTTTGGTTTAGGGACAGCAACTGCTATTCAAGAAGTAATCATTTATTGGCCCAATGGACTTGTTCAATCTTTACCGCCTGCGCCTGTCGGCACGTATTATTATTTAAGGGAAGGAGCGGATTTGAAAGAAGTAAAGGAGTTGAGCACGGCTGTTGAGATAGCAGAAAAAGCATTACCAGATATTTCTATTTTTCCTAACCCTGTTGTGGATGATTTAACGATACAATTGCCTAGTTTTTTAGCAGAAGCTATTGACGTACAGTTATTCAACGCACACGGACAGTTGATATACGAGCAAAGCTATCAACCTAATTCGTCTTTGGAACAAGAGCAATCTATTACGATTCCTGTAAAAAGCGTGGGAAAAGGCGTGTTCTTTTTGCGAATACAGACAACTATTGGGGAATGGAATAATAAAGTGTTGATTCTTTAACCTCCTTTTTTGACAAGCTTATCTAAATCCCAAAAGTAGCTGACATTTCCTAGCCCTGAAAGGGTGACATATCCTAGCTTATGGCGAAGCCGTAAGGGTTTTATAAGAGTTT
>JAYJMJ010076021.1:0-19702 GCA_036873875.1 Laminaria ephemera | reverse complement strand
AGAAGCCATGTTCCTGTCGCGGAGCTGCTGATATCGCCGTTGCTCGACTTCACTGCGTACAGTGGACCGTCGCCGTCTAGCTGTTCCCAGATTTCTGTGAGGGTGATGCAGCCACCTCGAGTTGAGCCGTCCGCGGACTCGACGTACAGCCGCTCCGATGATGAGGAATATCGGAGAGACACTGAGAGGCTGGAGTCGCAGGTCGGCTTGGCGATAGCCTTGTTAGGTGAAGGGGTGTCTGCCGCAGCGGCTAGTTGAGCTGCCAGAAGGCTCATGATAGCAGCTGTCCGAAACATTGTCATCGTCATTTAGACCTGTAACAAGATTCTTCGATATATTTTGCTCACTGCAGGTGAAGTTTAGCCCTTGATGCTAGGCGAGACGGTGTGACTAGCGGTGAGGTTCGTGGGTTGGAATGTGAGTGAGGTATGGTGGGTGGGAGGTGGGGGGGGGGGTGGAGGGGGCAGCGACAAGTCAGAAGGGCTTAGGAATCGGAATTCCATCGGAGTCTCTCACCAGATGCATTATTTTTGTCGGCGCAAGCGACTTGGTCTTGAAATAAGAATCTGATGACGGATTAAACGATGAAACACATAGACATGATGAAACTATTTTGGGTATCGTAAGACGAGGTCAGGTGTAAACATCTACGCGATCTACGCCTGGGATGGTCTAGAATGCTGGCTCGTGAGTATTTCCCGTTTGTTTTTGTATCAAAGGGTTTGTTGTTACGCCGACTGTAATTTTTCATTTCATGGCGTAGTAGACTCGAAGCCTCGGTGTCGACGTTCTTGACTTTTTGTCTACACGACTAAAAGGCTCTGTCGATGATTTTGAGAATTTCGGTTGCCAACGTATTATGCCAGTGGGGCGAACATCACAGCAGTGGGGGGGTAGCTACTATTATTCGGACTTCAATCTTAGACAAAATATTGCAATCCCGTTTCTAACTCTATCAGAACGAATAACGTGTTTCACCCAAAAACCGGTTAGAAGAGGAGCTTAATTTACGATCTGCGACCACGCATGCGCTTAGCTCTATCTGAATCATAGTGATTTTTAACTTACTTCCCTACTGATAAGTACAGTCCGTAGTTGGTCGATGCTCATGATTTTTTTTTAATATTTGGTTTCTTTTTATTTTAGCGGACCATGACAAAATCAAATATCTAAAGCACATATTATATATCATATCAAGAACCGATTATTTCAGGCGACTTCTATAAAAATAGTCTCGATAATTGTAAACGAGAGCTGCCGAATATAACGATTTTAGTCGTCACCTTCCTTCGCCATTCCAGTAGTTCTCTCAGGGTGGTTTTCTTCGTTTGTGTAGTAGCAACTCCCCTTCAAGTGGTCTTCTTCAATTCGTCTTGCCCCATGCTATTCTACCTTGCATATTCTGTACCGGTATTCATTGTGGTATACCAGGTACCAGGTAAATATTTTATTATTCCGTACTGTTGTTTGTCTTTTTCTCGTATATATTCAATAATCATTATTTTTGCTATGTGCTTTCGCAGCCGGTACGTACGTCGAGGCAATTCTAATTTCGTTTGTTTGTCTTTTACCATCCGTACAAATTACCCCGTAGTTCCCGTTAAAGATGGTTCCGTCGGGGCTATAAAATAAAATTAAGAATAGTTTCAGCATATTTTATTGCAAAAACCCGGCGTTCGGCGGTGCAGAGAATGGGCTAACAACCATTCTCACAATGGATATGATACGATGATACATTGTGTGACGTCGGAAATGGTCGGCAGCCATCCCACGAAGGTAGTGACGGCAATGACGCTGAGACCGGCAACTCGACAGTCCCGCCACGAAGTTAGCCTAACCAACCGTGTAAGACACGTTAGTATTCCCTTTTGGAACGCCTGTAAATCGACCAGCTTACTCACGAGTGCGTAGCAAATAAGCACCTATTAATAGCAATAGGAAGAGCCTTGGGCAGTACGGCCGAGTGTCGCCGTGCTGCAAGCATGTCGTACAGGTATTTTCGGTACTGTTTAGATACACACCTTTCACTTGCAGCCCGGGCTACTTCGTGTGGCCGACGCTGTAGTCGCCAACAGATTTCGATTCAGTTTCCCCTCTCGAGCCCCATATATATGTTGTTGTGATGCAAATGCAACAGATGAAATATGCGCATAAGCGCTTGATAAGAACCCCGTGTATTGCCGGTACTAGTGTAGGTGGAGGGAACCTTCCGTTCTTCCTACCAAAGCCATGCACGGGGAACAACACGTTATTATCTATTTACGGAGGACCATAGTAATCAGGACCTACGATACACACAAAAACCTATATATTCCACTGTTTTTACTAACCATATTTGGTCCTGATTACTATGTAGCCCCGCAATAGCACGATTGCGTATTTTCATATATACGTTGTTTTTGCATCACAACATCCTGTTAACCTTTCGGGGCTTGAGAGGGGGAAATGAGTCGAAAATAGTTGGCGACCACACCGTCGGCCACACGAAATAACACGGGAGATGCACATTATTTTTTACTTTTTTACGGCAAGCCGCGTCAGTGCCCGTGGCAAGCCACGGTTTAGCCGGGGCACTGCTGTGGCTTGACACGGAATACCACGGCAACTCGCGCCGACGCCCATAGCTAGCCGCGGCATGCCCATGGGTGACCACGGCATGCAGCGGCATGCCGTGGCAACCCGCGGTAAGCCCCGCCCCGTGGCAAGCCACGGCACCACTTTCAGCGGCTTGCCACGGCAAGCACACGACAAGCGCCATGGCAATATCCACGGCAGTATTCACGGCAGCACCCACAGCAGGCGATGGCAATACTCACGGCACGCCACAAAAGGGTCCACGGCTAATGGTAAGGCCCCCGGAACACGTCGGTGGCCTACATGGCAAAATCCATGGCAATATCCACGGCACAGCTCACGGCAGTGTCCGCTGCCGAGTCCGCGGCAATGTACATGGCATTGTTCATGGCAATTTCCACGGTAGTGTCCACGGACAAGTGCGAGGCAATGTCCACGGCAGTATCCACCGTACTGATCACAGCGATAGCCACGGTGATGTCCCAAGTGCACGGCAAGATCCACGGCCAGGTCGACGGCAATGCCCGCAGCAATGTCCACGGCAAGGTCCACGGCAATGCACCGCAAACGCCGCGGCAATATCGGTGACAATGTCTTCGGCACTGTCCACTGCAAGGTCCACGGAAAGGCGCACGGCACTGTCCACGGCAAGGTCTACGTCAAGGTCACGGCAACATCCACGGCAATATCCACGACAACGTCCACGGCAATGTCCATGGCAGTATCCACGTATATTTCCACGTCAGTGTCGGCGCTGCCCACGGCAACACCCACGGCAATGCCCACGGCAATATCCACGGCAACGTCCACGGCAATATCCACGGTATTGCCCACGACAACATCCACGGTAATAGCCACGGTAATGCCCACAGCAATATATGCGGCGATTCCCAACGTGCACAGCCCATGGTACTAAAACCGTGCACAGTCCACGGAAAATAAAACAAGTGCACTTCAGGTGTATCTCGTGACTTTAGGCCGCACTTTATGGTACCATTTTGAGGCGCTTTGATTTTTGTCTAATCAAGACGGTAAAGACTGGGAACTAGATCCGTAACTCCAACGGAAAAGGTTTTGCTACCATCACATCTGTGATGGTGGCGAGGACAGTCGGCCACCATTTAGTCTGTCCGTACAGAGGCCGCCCTTTGTGGTCCCGAAAACATATATACGACTAGACTGCTGTATGTCATACATACTACTTTACATGTACGACACATCTATATGAGTACCAAATGCGCACATTAAAATGTCTACTTTCAGAATCGAGATTGATTGCAGTTTTCACCATAGTATGCACTGTTGCACACCACTCAATCGTCATCATAACCGTTAGGCGGTGAAATCAATCTGACTGCACTCATCAGGCCAGAAAGGGGTACCGTAACGTTCGGCCTACGATTAGTGAATTTCGGGAAAAATATGGAAAAAAAGACTGATCGGTGCTCATGGGCGGTTGCTCATAGTCGCAGTATGTTTCCAGAATTTGAAATATGAAAGTATGAAAAAACAAATTTGCTCGTGGAGATTAGATGAGAATATGATGAGCAACAAGACTGTGCTCTTAAGTGAGAACATAGATTGGACGTACGCTCGAATTGCAACGATCTACGAGCTCTGTGCCAATCTACCACGCACGGTGCTCCACTACCTTCCACCGCGACCTGCCACCCCCGATTCTCAACCCGTATTACATATTGCCCGCCATCGTCGCCGTCCTCCTTGCCGAGACCCAGGTCGAGGTTGCCATGCTTACTTAGCTATCTTCGTTGCTTTGCGTCGTTGTCGTCGTGGACACATCCACCTCCTGTTCTCATCATCTTGCCAGCCTGCTGTACTGCTTTCGCCGCCACAGCAGTAGCGCCAAGCGACGACTGTTTGGAGGAGGTGACACGCCCTGTCGCTCTACGCTCTGGGGCGAAGTGGGCGTGCGCCTCGGCCATCCCCTACGCCGTCGCCCAGCCTGTCTCTCCTACTCGTACATACGAGTACCAAACACTATTTCCTCCGTCACAGCGCCACAAAACCACTCCTGGGTCAAGGAGATGGCGCGCCCTCCCGTCCTACGTTGTGGCGGAGAGTCGGCGTCGGCTTTTGTGATGGTACAGGCACCCAAATACCGTCTGTGCGCTGTTCCCTGACCATACCCCATCGCAGTATGTTGCTCAGGGTTGGGAGCTATTTTGGATGCAGTTTCCCTGAGCAACGAAATAATACTCGATGCTCATGGTCTAATTTGGCCGCCAACGTCTTTTTTGCGGCGTGACCCTGAGCAAGAAAGTCCTTGATCAAGCGTTTTTCACATTTTTATTATCCGAAACTACTGATATATTAGTGATAACAACGAAGACAGAGAACTCTTTCGAATAACAAAATTTTATGCTGGGAGATCGACTGTGAATAGTCTATTACGCTTGGCAAGCTACAGTAAAGCAACCCATTAATATTGTTTTCGACAGAGCAAATAATCTTTTTTGTAGAACGTAATGTTCACCTTGAAGCAATAACATGTGGTTGGTACACATACAAATTTACGCGTATAAGTAGTGCCCCTTGGTTAACGGTAACGTGGACACTTGGGTCTATTATGGCATATTGGTATACATACGTGAACTGACGTAGTCGTGGTTGAAACAATGATGCATGTCGAGGCTCTGTCTCTGTGATAAGAGTTGCAGAGGTTTGCACCGACTGTCTGTTAAGATCTTTTGTGAAGATGAAGAAAGAAGATAGCTTGGAAAAGTGGCGCTTGAGGCCGAAGGTGAAAACCTAAGAAGAGCAGAAGAAAATATGACAAGGAGTGGAAAAGAGGAGATGGAAAGGAAAGTAGAAGAGGAGTGATTGAGGTAGGGCTGGCCGTGACCTCATTATCACGGGACAATGCCCATGCTACAGGCAGATGTACTCTATGGGCTGTTGTACTGGCCGACAGTCCGTTCTACAGCGTGTTCCCTGCAATGTTCCCTGATGCTTATGGTGGTGAGCTGGTTAACATGCACTATTAGTACGATCAACTTCCCGATAAAGATATGTTGAATACAGTACGCAGGCGAAAAGGAACAATCGTTAGTCTCGCCGATTATTGCATTTTCCCGCATCTAGAATAAGATACCGAGTGTACTCAACCGTAGTGACTGCACATCTACGAGATACGAGTGGACTGCCGAGCACATATCCCAATAGTGGTTGGTAGCATGCTTCCGAAATACCCGGTAGGGCGTCGACGTCAAACTTAAATTTGTTAACAGCGGTCGCCTTATGTTGGTACCAAGTATAGAGAACGCCGGAACAACGCATTGTCGCTCCCAACTATACTGTACCGCAGGCGATGCATAACTCAATCAGTCGGTACAAGTGCAACATAATACGCAACATGTCATGTGCCTGGCGGCAAACCATCCCTCCAACTAAAGCGAAACTGCCTTGTCTCGGATTTGCCAGGTGTTGCTATACCCTCGAATAGGTATGATGCTATAACCTACGCCACACAACGTTGCAACCAACAATACGTATGATGACACAGCAATACCTGCCCTGCCCACAGGCACGGCGAACTAGACACTCCAGCCAAAAACAAATAGCTAAGGGAAAGATGCCACTTCAATACTCAGCCTCCCGCCAAATGCACGTCCTCCTAACGCAAGCAGTGTCGATCTTCGTCGGCCTTGCGCGCTACCGTACTGTCTTTGTTTTTAACCGCGAAGGAAGATGACTCGCGCGGAAGGGGCGAGACTCTGCGACGAAAAACGCCAGTGCTATAATCGGTTTGGATGTTTTCTACCTCCGCCACCCGCGGGTGCTTAAGTATTTGTACTAGAATGTAAAAAATATCACACAGCCAAGCCGTTTAAAACGAAAAAAGTATACCACTCGCATACTCAAACATGCAAGTAGCGTTCCTCTGCGTTATCCCTATGCGCTAGTGCACGATACAAATGTTTGAAGCGCGAAGGAAGACGACTTGCGCGAAATCGACGGCATTCTGCGGGGCATTACTCCGACAGTGCAAACACCTGTATGGGTACAACCCCGCCACGCCAGACCCCCCAAATATCACACACCTAAACCATCACAAAACGAAAATATCACACCCCTTAACTATTCAACCTACGGCGAAACGCAATGCAAGCAGTGCCCCTTTGCGTCAGACCCGCGCCCTACGGTACGATTTTTTATTTGGAATAGTAAAGGAACATGGCTTGCGCGAAAGGGACGACATTCAAAAGCGAATAACACCAGTGCTGAGACCGGCTTGGGCATTTTCCACCTCCGTCATCCCCGGGCTATTTAGTATTTGTACGAGAGACCGAAAACAAATCGCACAGCTAAGCCGTATGAAAATAGGAAAACTAATACCATTCGAACACTCAAACATGCAAGCAGGTGTTCCTTTGTGCTATCCTTATGCGCTACTACACGAGTATAGGTTTCAATCGCTACGAGAGACGACTTGCGCGAAATCGACGGCATTTTGCGACGCATTACTCCACCACTGCAAAGGCCTGTATGGGTACAACCCCGCCACGCCAGACCTCCCCCCAACATCACACACCAAAACAGTGTAAAAACGAACATATTGCGTAACATAACTATTCAACCTACGACGACACGCAATGCGTGCAGTGTCCCTTGGCGTCAGACCCGCGCGCTACTGTACGACTTTGTTATTGAATCGAAAAGGAAGACGACATGCTCGAAAGGGACGGCATTCTACTAAAAATAACGCCTGATGTGAGACCGCACTTTTATTTTTTGCCAAACCAGTTCTTTGGAGAGGTATAGAGCTCCATAAGTGAGAGGCCTCAGAAACAGAAGGGTGCACCTCTACCGTAGAATGCGTCCTATATCTGACCGAAAACGTACTTCGAGAAACGGTTGAACAACCGGATGAACAAACTCCCGTGGCCTAAGCATACAGCAGGTATATTTATGACGCAAAAACAGGAATCCTGAAACAATGATGCGTGTCGAGACTCTCTCTGTGATAAGAGCTGCAGAGGTGGCACCGAGAGTCTGTTAAGATCGCTTGTGGAAAAGAAGAAAGAAGATAGCTTGGAAAGTGGCGCTTGTAGGCCAAAAGTGGAAACCAAGGAAGACAAGAAGAGAGATGGAAAGGAGAGTAGATGAGGAGCTGGAAACGAGTAGAAGAGGAGTGAATGAATTGGGGTTGACCGTTACCTCACATTCACGTGACAATACCCATGCTACGGACAGATGTACTCCACCGGTTGTTGTACTGGCCGAACGTCTCCTATACAGTGTGTTCCCTGCAACGTTCTCGGATATTTGCCTTGTTAAACTGCTTACCCTGTACTATTATTACGACCAACTTCCCGATAAAGGCAAGTTGAAAACAGTAAACCGGCGAGAAGGAACAACCGCTAGTCTCGCCGCATGTCACCGTTTCCCACATCTAGAACAAGATACCCAGTGTATTCAAGTGTGGTGACTGCACAAAGTCCATATTCCAATACACCCCCTTGATGAGAAGTCAGTAACTAGAGGAACCTGATACTCCAAACAATAAACACCAATGGTACGACATAATCAGGCCTGTGTATGAACAGCGGCAATATGGATGTAGTTATGTCACTCAGAGAATCGAGATGCGAATGAAACAACATATTCAGGCCTGTGTATTAACAGCGGTATTACGGATGGAATCACGTAACAAAAAACTCGCGGTGTAATTACCACAAGAAATACTCTAAAACGAAGCGTAAACCCGTCTGGTGGGTGTTCAACACGGGCCCCGAATTGATACCTAGAGCTACATGAAACCAAAGAAAATAGAAACCTGTGGACGCTCGTCCAGCACAGCGAAATTAAGGTACAATATAGTTTGTGTATGTACGTACGTACTCGAAAGAAAATGTACGACGAACGGCATTAGACTATGGTGGGTGTAGCCGTATCACAAAAGCTAGTCGTGGTGCATTTATTTGACCAACGAGTTATATCCTAGAAAAGAAAGCGTAAATAAATATATGCTGTACGCTAACTGCCCCCTTCAAATTTAATCCTAGAACTAGTAAGAAATCCAAAAAAATGGAAAGAAACCGTGGACGTATAAATGTTTTAAGCGGTACACTGCAATGTGCATGTATCACATTCAGTTTTGGGAGCATGTATCTATAATACACCTATCTGAAAGAAACTTTCGTACAACAAGGCCAAAAACTCCTCAAACCCATGTATTTAGCAGTACGGAAATGCAGCAAAATATACATCGTGTTTTGCATGTACTTGTACGTTGCGCACTCGTACTGATGTTTCTGAAAAGTCGAAGAACAAACTCAAAAACGTGAAGACATTAAGTCCGGTACAACAATGTGTGCACCACACATTTTGTATGAGCTTGTATGATGCGTACTCGTACGAGGGCCATATATAGCAAAGTCGACAAGAACATGTATGAAGAACACTGTCCCTACCAAATGCATAACGAAAAAAACGGTAAGAACAACCTAGCGCGTATCGCTGAAGGCTTCCCTGCTCCGTGGTAAATTGCCGCGTTGTTGTTGCTGTTGTCGCTCGTGATGATGATGATATGATGACGAAGTAGACCTGACACGAAGATGAAGACCTGTGCTCGCAATCGGTCTGTGATTATTGCGTTGTTGTTCCCGCTCGTAGAGGGCAGCTCGTCGGTTGGTGTTGTCGTTGTTGCTGTTGTCGTCGTTGTTGCGCTGTTGATGCGGTGGAATCAAATTTTTCCACCCCCAAATAGGAACGCGACAGAAAATGTTCGAACTCTTTTTTTCTGCAACATTTTCAGCGTTCTCGGCAAAGTGGTACGATCGGTGTTCACGAATTGGAAAGAACCTCACAAACCACGCAGGCGGCCCGAACTCTGCTGGAGATCCCCGTGTTCGTCTGCACGATGAAGCCTCCGGTGGGGTTATTGCTGAGCTGGCGTTGCGTGAGATGGCAGTCGGAGATGAATCCCCGTCTCCTCCAGGAATAAGATCTTGAAATTCCCAGAAAATCATCATTTGCTGCTGGGTCGAGCTGGCCGGATGCACCGGATGATGCTTACTAATTCAGGTACGTACAGTGCTGTTGTACGAGTAGGTGCAGGTGGTGCTGTGGCAGCCGCTGTGACATAGCTGTAGATGATGAGCTGTTGTTGCCAGACGATGCTGGCCTCCAGGTAGTGCTGCTGTTCTGGCAGTCGCTGGTGATATCTGACGAATCTGGTGTTGCCAGACGATGCTGGCTTCCACGTAGTGAGGTTCTGGTAGCCGCTGATGATAGCTGCTGCAATTGGCGTAGCCGTGCATAGTTGACTGCCTTTATTGCTGCTGCTGCTGCACCCCTCGAACACACGTAGCTTGGAGAGGTCGATTGTCGTTGGGGGGCTTGTCAGCAGTCGTGGGAAGTCGATGGGCTTAGTGGTGATGTTGGCGGAAGGTGCTGCGATGGACAAGACACCTATGCCTTCTCGAGGAGGTAATTAATGTCCTAGTAACCGCACGAGTAGCTGACGTGTACTCGTAGCGCGTAGCAGTAGGAGAAGTAGCTGATGGACTAGAGGCAGCTGGGCAATATGCATCCACCGCCGTTGGTGAGTTGTAGTCGATGCTGGTGCTCGCTCGAGCACTGCTGGTTAGGTTGAGTTAGCCTTAGTGTTGGCCATGACGGAGGCGAAGGTGATGGCCATTGCCACGCTTCATCTCTCGCCGTTGAACTATGCACGATTTGCAGTAGCGTTGGTTCGTTTGGTGCAGGTTACAAGAAGAGTTCTTGTGTGCAAGGAAAGGTGGTTTCCGCATCGGTTTAATGCTTTCAAAGGCATTTTGAACTCGATGACCATGATGTTTGCAGTTTGAGCGAATCAATACCGCTATACACACGTTGTGACGCCCCTTCGCCATACGCAAAGACCCGGTACGCACGTAGAATTTTAGAGAATGCCCTCCGAGTCTAACTCTGTGCCTCGAGCGTAAAAGCTTGAAAGCAGTTGCTGGATGTTAACGCCCCTTTCCTGCGAGTCTGACGGCGTGCTTCTAGCGTGAAGGCGTCAAAGAGTTGCCGGAGGTGAATACCCTGGCAGGAAGAAGGTTATACCCCCGTCGCTAGGCTGAGCAGCCGATTTGTCAACGACCGTTGCTGCATGTTACAGCTCGTATAGGTCTGCTCGTCGTATGATAAAACTTTAACGAGGAAAAATACTTGTACGTACTTCGTGCTAGGTGGTAGCTTGAAGAAACGGTTTTAATGACGACTTCGCGCGTAAGACAGCGTGAAACCGGACTCCTTACTTGCTACACGCTTGATAGCGCTAGCAGACTCCTTGCCTTCTTCGCGCGTAAGCGTGAAACCAGTCTCCTCTCTCTAATATTCCTGGTGTACTTGACGTAGACGTGATACCTCTTGTGTCGAGGCTGACCATGATTTTGAAGAAATTTCCAAAACCTCCTCCACACTTGAAGAAAGTGGGGACCCTTCCTCGTACTCCTTCGAAACGCTTGACGAACTCAGCGGGACGCCGTTGCGTGGTGCCAGTCGATGTGTAGATCAAAGGGCGAGGCTCATAGCCCGAAAAAATGAAGCGTGTCTACGCTCTGTTTCTGTGATAAGAGATGCAGAGGTGGCACCGAGTGTCTGTAAAGATCACTTATGGAGAACAAGACGAAAGAAGATAGCTTGGAAAGTGGCACATGTAGGTCAGAAGTGGAAACCAAAGTAGAGAAGAAGAGAGATGGAAAATATAGTAGAAGAGGAGATGGAAAGGAGAAGAAGAGGAGTGATTGAAATAGGACTGACCGTCACCTCCTTGGCACGGGACAATGCCCATGGTGCGGGCAGATGTACTCAACGGACGGTTGTGTTGGCCTACATTTCGCTCCACAGCATGTTCCCTAAACCATCCCCTGATACTTATGGTGGTAAGCTGCTTACCCTGTACTATTAATACGGCCAACTTCCCGATAAAGGTGGGTTGAATGCAGTACGCCGGTGAGAAGGAACAGTCGCTAGTCTCGTCGCATGTTACCTTTCCCCGCATCTAGAATAAGAAACCAAGTGTATTCAGCGTAGTGACTGCACATCAACTAGATACTAGTGGACTGCAAAGTCCATATTTCAATAAATCCAACGAATTTTGGGCAGCTCCATAAAAGTCAGCCAGAAAAGGTTTCTCTCACTAACTTCTATCCCTATCGTAGCATTCGTCTGCCTACGAGGAATGTGGGTGATTGACACGACAACCAGTGCATGCATAATCGTCGACGGGAACACCAGGGACGACGGACTATACCAGCCAATTGGTAAAGCGTTCCATGCCCCTCTTGGCCCTCTACACCATGAACACCAATGACCTGTTCGTATGTCAAATGTCAAGTTGCTAGCAATCGTACACATGCTGAGTATATACCCCGCTTCTTGGGGATGCCGACGCATCTATCTGGTAAATCTTTCAAGAAGAAACAGCATGCTGAACCACTGAACCCGCAGACGCGTGCTACGGTGGGCGTGTCAACTAGTTTTGCCGAGGCTCCCCACGTGAGGAGTTCTCTACTTCAGCCTGAAATTGACCGTGGAATGCATAAATAGAGATCCCATAGCCCAGGTATAGCGCGAATTATTTGGACAAAAACAAGAGGGATTGAGATGTCTCGTCCGTGAGAAACCTTACGACCAAAACGCGCCACCCATATTGTGTCAACCGTCAACACCTCGGGTAGATACCACAGACGACCCAAACGGCATATTACGGTCGTGGATTACGGCCGTCGTCATCGCGGGTGGAAGTCCTCCTCGGCTTGTTATTGGTCCTGTAGCTAAACTTTCCTGCATGTTCTGAGTGTGAAACGTGTTTATAATACGAACGCATCTGTATATGGGGCACGCAGCGATTACAGGCCACGATTATTTTCCGACCGCAGATCAGGTATCCAAGAAAAAACTGAACGTTTTTTGGTATCTTTACGTCGTCGTCATCACGGGTGGTGCAGTGCGCTTCACATTTTTGGTGGCCCGTTAGCTCAAAGTGCCTCCGTTGACGCCGTTATTTCGAGCGATTCTTCAAAATATATAGCGTACAAAACATCAAACAAACAGACAAAAAACAACCAACCAACCAACATACAAAAAAAACGAACAATAAACAAACAAACAAAACTATCGACACTTAACCTAGAATCCCACTACACAAACTCGGGCAGCAATAGCATCGGATCTACACTCTACGCACTTATCGCCTCCTATCTATGCTGCACGGCATGTCGCCTTGTTTTTATTCCCTCTGATACCGGTGCCAAAGTGTCAACTCCGCTATTAACCAAGGCTACGGTAGTGAGTATGCCCTAATTTTCACGTTCGAGGTTACTCCACTTGCGCAAGTGTCTCTGCACCTGGTCCAAACTCAGGCGTGATAAAAACGACGTTCATGGCGGCGGTGCTTATCCCGCAGACGAAGCACGCAAATGTTTATCATTGGAAAAACAGAAGGGAGACACTCGCGCTATCCCGAACGATTTTCCGCCTACCGCAGCCGCGCCAACGCCACCCCTTCGCCTTCCCAATTCCTGGCATTGTTTTCTGGGTGGCACACCTACATCTGGCTAGGGCTACGGCAGTGAGGGTACTCAGTTTTTCACTATTGGGTAGGGACAGCGCCCGCCTATACTCTACTGAGTTTGGGCCACAGGAGCAAGAGGCTCCGTACCCTGCGTAAAACCCAAGCCTAAACGTACTTTGTAGGCGCAGCGTAACAAGCGACAATAAGACGGCAGATGTAACGAAACCGAAATACACCAAGAGACCCTAAACGTGCGCCCCCTTCTGTAGCCTTGATTTTCTTCTATATCTCCACTAGATGCCACGCCTCCTCAACATCTCATGCTGCTTGGGTGACCCCCCGGCACCACGTGAGCCGGTCTGGAACATCTCCTCTACTCCCAACATCTTGCACGGTCACCCCCGTTGGTCGGAATACCGACAGGAATTGTTCCGTGGAACCCTAGGCGGCCCGATACTCTTGGAAGTTGTCAACTAGCTAGACGTTGGAGCCACTTTCAGTGGGGGGGCTCCCAACAGTGCCTATACGTGCCAGCCCAATATACCGGCACTATTTAGGGTACCGGTGCTATTAGGAATAAGGTTACTACAGAAAGCTGCTCTAGAGAGTTCTAGTCGTGCCGAGCGATTTCACCGGCACCACAGAGAATAGAGGCCTTATTAAACCGGTACCAGTGACAGCCCCCCGCTGTATGCCCAGGCTCTTCTGATCGTGGATTCTGCCGACCGAATGTAATCCGGAACATCACCTGTCTGGTATACATAGCCTCGTTTTTGTTCGTCCGTGGTACGTCCCCCAGGAAGAGGACACGCCAATTGAGGAAGGTCGGCTCGATGATCTCGGAATGGACGTTTTAGGAACGCCTTGGTGTACGAAGCCAGCTGGTCGAAGACCCGTTGTTCGCGCTGGACGTCAACGAAAGGTAGAAGGAGATGTGATTTTGGGAGGATATGAATGTGTGCCGTTCGGAGCCGCGCGCGGCATATAAGCAAGTTGCGCGAGTTTGGACAGGCCAAGCGGTATTTGGAAGGTCTGCCTTTTGTCCCACTTCAGCTGAATCGACGTGCCGAGGGGTTTCGTGCTACGGAGACGTAGCACCAACATTTCCGGAACTCCTGACTAGAGGAGGCCTCTGCTTCACTCAAACACTGACGTTGAAATATTTCGAAAGCGCAACCCGACGGGCAATCCCATGGACTAGATATGGAACGGAAACGATTGTAATACACAAACGGTCTTGCAACGATACCGGGTAGGTCCGCTGTTGAGGAGCCCTGTCAGGCCGACATATATTGGCCAAACCGTGCTACTTCTATCGTGGCACACGTCGGCGGATCCCGTCCACCAACGACCACTGGGGGCGGCTGACGCGGCAGTTTCGTACCGGCCATACCGTAGACGCCAGCGCTCTGTCGGCTTTCCACGTGCTAGACACAGGATTGTTCTGGACATCGAGGAGGTGATGCTTGCTTCAGTACTAGTCATGACGGGAAGGTGACGCCGTATGTGCCCTGAGCCATCAGTGATAGATGCAGAGCCGGGCAGCCACGGTTGAAGAAATATGAGCTTGTGCATGCCTTGTGGTTATCTAGAAGCCATGCTTTTTTGTTTGTTTGTTTGTTTGTTTGCTTGTTTGTTTGTAGTTCACCTTGTTTTCATACGCTTTTGTCCACGGCTCTCAACGCACACGGCACCAAGGCCAGTCTCGACGGGTCCTGTGCACGGACAAATAACAGTCAACCCTTCTCGTACTGCTTTGCTGTAACTAGTTGTGAGTTCGTCGAGGCAGGTGCGGCACCGTGTGTTTTCACATGCATTGCTATGCTATATACGAGTACGGGTTTAAAATTTTAAAATAGTAACGGACATTTGCTTTTTTAATATCCAGTTATACCGAGAGCGCCAATTATGCCGAAAAACACGGGAACTACTGCTGTAGCTAATTTCACGGGGTTGATCGACGAGATGGACTCACAACGACGCCGACCCGGCCCTGGTCTGGTGTGTTCTGCTGATGTTACTACCGCTGCTTCTGCGTCTGCGTCTGCTTCTGCTTCTGCTTCTGCTCTTGCTTCTGCTGCTGCTACGAGTACCGCACGAGTACCGACTTATTTTTCCTCCGAAAGCAGAACGCAAACATCAAACAGCGTACGTACGTAGATGTTCCTTTGTGTTGGTTTGTGCACTTCGAATCTACAGGGCATTTTACCAGGTATCTGCTGTTCTTCTGTTTTCGGGTCTTCCCCTGTGTTTTACGCATTCACCCAGCATCGAATATTTGATTACTGCAGGTATTGAGGTCGCGCCGAATGTCGCCAACTACTAGTATATAGTGAGGAGCTCTATATCACCCAAACGCAGATTTTGCGAAAACCTGAAAGCGTAACTCGATGAGCAATCCCAATGTCTGAAACATGTTACGAATATGAGTATATTGTAGAACACAGATGGCATCCAAGCGATATGGACTTAGGGTAGTTCAACTGCGGAGAGCCCCGCCAGTCAAAAATGGTTTGGTCGAAACGTCTTACCCCAATCGTCCCACTCGTCTCTACCAGTAGGAGCAGGTCAGCGGACGGACGCCTAGCCCACAGGAGATGGGCCGAACACGGAGAAGGCTGCGGGCTCGGCTGAGTATGATATTTATCCTTGACGCCGTGATTGGACCATCATGCTTGCTGTTTGATGTATGCTCTGCGCTTTATTTCAACTCCGCCACCAGAACACATACCGTGACTTTTCTAGCACTCCGAACCCGTACAAAGCGCGCTCGCCACGCAAACATATAAGGTATGCTTGCGTTATTGCTACCCGTCCGTTCCTGAAAGGTTTCATGCTGCCACCCCTGAAAATGGTGCACGCATTCGCTTCCATTCCCGAAGCTAGCCACCTAGCTAGCTGCGCGACAAACATCAACCTATAATGAAGACTCTGAGACAGATACATTGACAAGCGTCCAGCGTCGAGATGGAACGGTGCTGTGACGCGGCACCCCATGTTTCGCTTCCGCCGGTAGTTGCTGTCGTGCATGCGTGCCAGTATGCCATGGAAGTGTCGCAACGACGTATGTGATGAACAGTGTACTTGTTATTTTCAAGTGATCCGATTTACGATTTCGCCGACAGAAGGCGCCCTTAATGAAATACGCACTCGTACGAGCGTTCCAAATATCCATCAAGTACGTCGCACAACCCATATATGCCGCCCCAATTCTGAGAATGAACGTACGTCGGTCTTGAAGTGCAAAATCCGAATTTATTATCAATGTACGAGATATTTCATGACACGCTAAAACTCCTACATTGGTATACAAGTCCGCAGAATACATGCCTGAAATCCCTACCATGCCTTAACACATTACCATATAAACGAACAATATAATCTTATAGAATGAACCCGCACTGCAGCTATGTGATATCTGCATGCTATGCTCGATAACGCTCTCTGCTCTTTGTACACACCTCAGTACAGTAACTAGATCGAAGCTCAACGCCTACGTCTAGGCCACGCCCTATGATTACACGACCGCATGGTCTACGCCGCTATAATAGGAGATTTCACACAACCAACCGTGGAGTAGCCGCCGAGGAAGACAGGGCAAACACATGTCACCCATGACCACGTTGCATAGCGACGAACACCAACCGAAAAGACACAAACGGTATCGAACAATTCGCCACGTGTCACCCCGTCAATACAACCAGCGGAAAGTAACCAAGTTAGTCTTACGTAACCAAAGGCCAAGGACACATTTACACCAAGGAACTGTAGAGTACCACCCAAGAAAGGCAGCGCAAACGTATGTCACACATAACTCCCTCAAAACAATTTCTACACAAAGTTCTTCCGGGTTAGCAAGTAGGGGTGAAGGCAGAGTCCGATTTGTCGTCAAAGCAAGCTCCATCCGTGATCCTCAATTTGGCGTCATTCAGGCCAGTATTCCCCGACATAAGGGTTTCCGAACTGTCCTGGAAGCGGACCTTCGTGGGGTCCTCGAACGTGTTGTCGATGAACTGGGTGCCGTCGGCCGAGCCCAGCTTGATGCTCTCTGGACCGCCGATGATGGTGTTGTCCGAAATGATGTTGTCCTGCATCCGCCCGGAATCCACCACCCACGGGTCATCGGATCCCTCGTATGTGTAAACGTTGTACCTGAAGACGAGAGATTATCACAATGTGGGGTCAACACGGACTTCGCACGAATTTCACGACATTCGTTCGGTTGGTGCTCGGGACAGATGGGTGGCGGAACAAGGCTCCTGTAGGGGGGTCACATTGAGGGCCTTGGTTTTCAGCGGCTCCGCGAGTACCTTGCTTCTCTTTGGAGTCTTCATGCTTTTGATAATTATCGGTTTCGCGACATGAACAACCATGTAATGGTTTGTTGCGCTGCGCTATCACATCGCTTTATACACCGTTGTTATTGAATGAGATTCAGAGCTTTTCGCGCGAGTGGCCCAAACTCATGGATGAACATCGAGGTGCTCACCCTACCGCAGCGTTTGTCGGCGGTTGAATTCATGCAGTCTACACCCAAACGCCGCAAATTGGATCGATAAAGTGACGTGATCCGATCTACACATTCAATTTGCCACGAACTCGTGTAGTATCGAACGAACTTCGAAGGGAGGGAGAGATCGTCACGGTAGGAGACCTGCTCCTGTTCGTTGTTAGAATTGGTATAGAATTGCATACCTGGTAGACTCGATGATGAGATTGTCAGAGAAAACATTGTCGGCGCATCCCACGGACATCCGGAAGCCGTACTTGTTGTTCTCGAAGGTGTTGTCGGACACGTCGGCGTTGAAACTCTCCATCAACGCCATTCCAGCGTCGCCGTTGTCGTGGACGTAGTTATCTAGAATAGGGTCAAGCACAGAGGAAGACGCCGATAGCATTAGATTGTGATTGTTCGATGGTCATACCCACAACATCAATACCGTACACATCGAAAATACGTCGCAACCCCGAGGCCACAAGGACGCCGGGATATCTGTCTGTCAGGTGTTCCCTGATCTAACATGATGTACCTGAAGGACGAGTGCTACGATAGAGGCAGCACTTTCTGATTTTTTTTTCTGAATGACGGCGCTCCTTAACCCCATATTCGCCCCATAATCGCCGGAATGTCGTTCTGTTTTTCAACCTGATTTGTTTGTATATACCTAAGCAATGCGTTTGTTTATCGAGTTGCACTTTCGGTCTACGCAAACTCAGTTTGCGGGTCAGGTTCAGAGCTCCTTAAGTGAGGAGCCTCAGAAAAATGCTGGTGCATCTCTATCGTCGCACATGTCGAAGGCAGCATAGCGAGGCATTGAGTTCGATAGTGAATACCTCGTAGTACATACAAGAGCTCCGCTACGCTCGCGCGAGGAAGAATACAACAAAATGTGAAGGGTTCAGAAAGAAGAGGCCCATGATTTGGGCAACTAGCGACTTGATATTGCCAGGAGCTACTTGTGCAGAGCTGATTGCCCTGTGCTGTGCTGTGAGCTTGCTGGCGATGTCACGTTGTTCTGATCGGCAGTACGGGTGTAATTTGCGAAAAAACGAAAAATCAAATCGAAACATAAAACAAAAAAACTAAACCTAAAAACAAACATGAAGGGGACAATCACTGAAGAAAGCAAAGACGAGCAGACGACGTACTGCATAGATACCGGGACCTGTGGTACCTGGTACTTCGCATGATACCAAGTACTGTATGTACCAAAGAAAGCACAGCACGGCAAAGCACGGCACAGCACCGCACCGCACGTCACCGCACGTCACCGCACGGCACCGCACGGCACTGCGCTGCTGAGCTGAGCTGAGCTTGGTGTGACCGAAAAAAACAGAAAAAGTGAAAGAATAGAGCGTCAAGAGCAATCAATGAAGAAAGCAAAACAATTCAGGAAGGTTCCCCAAAAACTAATTGTTTCGTCGGCAATTAAGAGCTGAGGATGGCTGAGAGGTGGGAGAGTATGCCGAGGGCAACGTTTGGATGGCCAACTATTTAGTAAGTAAGTTTATGTATTATTTATTGGAAGGACATAGTACTCGATACAGGCGATGCGTTTTCGACCACTGCGAATAGCGTCTCGATTACCAGGGTGCTGTTGGTACTATTCCATTGTTACAGTTTTACTTCAAGCATGTAACCAAACGTGCTTCTACTGCCTATTGCACGTAGGCCCGATGAACGAGTGGGTACACTTGACCTAGAGTCGTTCCTCACCTTTGACCACGGCGTCGTCGCCGCTTCGGTGCAAGAAGATGCCCACGGATTTTTCCGCACCCCCGTACACCTCGTTTCCCTGAACAACATCGGCGCAAAATGACAACAGCTTATTGTAAGTTGCGTACTATGCACGCAGGGAGACTACCAAAAGAAGGCGGCAACTATGCTCATGCGGTGTGTGTGCCCTACACCCTGTCTGCTCTACACTTCTACAAAAGGTTGGGCATCGTAGTGTTATCGCATTCATAAGGTATGTTTCGTCGTAGCCCACAACAATTACGTGCGAGAAAATCGATCGAATATGTTCAAACGGTCGGGGTGGTGGACCGCTGAGAGGCTACGGATGATGCAAGCTTATCAAAATCAACTGGGCGGTGCTAGGA